>LD357608.1:93764-106749 GCA_001465055.1 Ptychodera flava
CTATAACTAGCAATTCACGGGCTCAGGTATTCCCACAGCAATTGGAACTCACAGACAGAGGTTTACACTGAGACTTCCGGTAGTTCTACAATCGCTCACGAGGATGACAGCGTGCAACTTGCTGCACAGTCTTGGCCGAGTATGTGTAAATTCCTTTGAAGTAGGAAAAGTGTGAATTTTCAGATGGATGATAAAGAGAGCGCACCTCTCCAGTTACCTCCTCTGATTTCCTTGGGCGTACTTAAAACCAAAGATAAATTATGCAGATTTTCTTTTTGTAGAAAACGGATTTTACGAGGAAGATTTTATTTGTTGCTGTCTTTCTCTGTATACTATACCAACCACGACAAAGTGCACTTCCAATTCAGGGGTTTAGCTATATCCATAGGAATTAAAATTCTAGCAGTGTTCAGATACGTGATTAAAGAACAACAATTGATTAAAGTTACCATGTTGAGTGAATCAATGGCACTTAGTTAACGATATGTAAAATTGACAATAATAGATGATTGTCTCGAATTGAAAGGAACTCTAGAGACGTTGTTCATTACAAACAGGTGAAGTAAAAGGACACTATTATTCCATATAAATAATTTGTAGTTTGCGTACTAAATAAAATTATACTGCTGTTTTTTTAGGGAGCGTTCAGTTACAACGACCGGGGGTGGGCCGGCAAAATCCAGGGGGGTCACCTTAAATTTGAAAACTGCAAAGGGGGTCATGTATTTTTAAAACAGCTCAGAGGGGTCTCTTAATTTTCAGAAGTATCCATCTCGTCAAAAAGCAGTTTCAGTGTTGAGAAATACTCTGCATGGAAGATAAAAATGATTCGCTGCATGATTTCATTCTCTGGTAACTGTAAATCTGAACAAAAGTATAATTATCTGTCATATGAATATCTTGACTTGGCAACTTTAAGGCTGGTCTTATTGTAAATCGAGCTCCCTGAGGGCAATGAACAATTCTTATTACTTACATATTAGAGGTATAGCAAGGTTTATCAGGGAAATTAATTAACAGTTACCTGTAGACTACTAGTACCATAAAAAGTGAAATTTTACTTTTAGGTGAAATTCCAATATCATAATCGTTGTCAACATCTGAACTTTTAAATACCCTATTTGAATCAAGTACATTTGTATCAATTATCAAAAACCTATAAAAGCACAAATTAATTTAGTTTGGCATTGTAAAAAATTATTCATAGTTTCTCATAGACTCCAATGTATAATGAATCAACATTTCAGGGAAAATTCCAAAATCCAATTTCTTGCGCACATACCAACCTTTAACCATCCTAGTCTAGTTGAACTCAGTACTTTGAAATGAATTATCAAACATATATAAATACACGGATTTAGATAGTTTTATATTGAAAAAAAAATATTTATAGTTTTCTCATAGACATCCATCTATAGTGAATCAACATTTCGTTACCGCCCTAGTCTAATCAAGTACATTAATATTAATAATCGAGAGTACATAAATACACAGGTTTACCTATTTTTGTATAGGAAAAAATATTCATAGTTTCCTCATAGACTCCCATGTATTGTGGATGAACATTTTCAGTAAAATTCCGAAATCAGATTTCTTGTACACATAATATGAACCGTTAACTATCATATTCTAATCAAGTACAATTATGCTAATTATTCAACGTCTGTATATGCACAAGTATGGCAAGTGTTTCATTGGAAAAAAATTATTCACAATTTTATCATAGACTCCCATGTATAGTGGATAACATTTTTGGTGAAATTCTAAAGTCAAATTTTTTGTGCACATACCAGTTGTAATAACCCTTTTCCAATTAAGTACATTTATATCAATTATCAAATATCTATAAATGCATAGATATAATTTTGAATTGAAAAAGTATTACATAGTTTTCTCAAAAACCACCATGTAAAGTGAATCAACATTATCAACAGCTGATTATTAATTAAATCCAAATATCAAAATTTTGTACACACCCGCTTGCGCAAAAATATTTTGCTCCTTCTGCAGTTTCTGTCCCATCCCTTTGGGGGGTAATTTCAAAATTATAGTTAGTCAAAAGGGGAAATTTGAACATTAACACCTTGTGAGTTTGTAAGGAGGGTCATTTGAAAAAATCTGACAATCTATTTTTTTTAGCTTCTATCGACCGCCTCCTTCAGAGGTATTCGTGTATGCAGATTTACTCAAGTGATGGGGGGGGGTATGAAGGTTTTGTCATGTTAAAAGGGGGTCATCAATTTTTTTGGTGCAATGGGTAGGGGGATTCACTTATTTTGAATGATGCACAGGAAGAATTAGCCGGCTAACCTTCGGCCATAATAACTGAACGCTCCCTTAGTCTGACTTTGTAGATAGGCGGACAGACACAGACAGACTTACTGTGAGACTGCCGCTGGTACTGCAATGACTAACGTGGCTGACAACGTGCAGCGTGAAACTGTCCCTGCAGAGCAGTGTCCAAGAGCTTTAGTATGTAAAGCATGCCTTCAGAAATATGATAAAGCGAGCGCACTTTCCAATAATCTCCTCTGATTTCCTTGATCGTACTTGAAACCAAGCATAAATTATGCAGATTTGCCTTTTTGTAGGAAAGATAATTTCGTGAGGCCGATTTTTATTTCCAGCTCGCTTTTTTCGGTCATACTTCGGTATACCTTATCACCGGTACCCTTGCTAAAATGAACTTGCAATTCAGGGGGCACAGGAATTGAAACTAACAGACAGGGGTTTTCACTGAGAGAGTCGCTGGTACCACAACAGCTCACGTGGGTGACAACGTACAGCGTGCAACCTACCTGCACAGTCACGTGTCTAAGGGCTTTGGTATGTGAAACATTCCTTTGAAGTTGGAAAAGTATAAATTTTCAGATGGATGAAAAAGATAGCGCACTTCTCAGATAACCTCCTCCGATTTCCTTGAGCGTACTTAAATTATGCAGATTTTCTTTTTGTAGAAAACGGATTTTCTTGCGGTAGATTTTTATACAAGTGTTGCAGATTGAACATTTGTGCTGTCGAAGTTTCTGCACGAATTCACTGTTCAGTGATCGGATTGCCACATTATAATTTGCTACCATGTACGAGTGGACCCCACCTTTCAAAACTCATGATTCCCAACATGTCTGCATTCTCAAGCTGATTAGCTAAACAGTGTTTGTTAGTCATGTGATCTCCCATTGGGCTTATAAGAGAGTTTAAACATGAAATACGCAGAGCCTATGCGACTAACTCTGCAGACATCAACAGCATCGGTGGGCAGAAGCGTGTGCTTTGATACTCAAATCTGTTTTCACCAGCCAAAAACGGTAGGTAGTCAAAAACTGCAATTTACTGAAGGTAGCACATTTATTGCATTTTTTCAGACCTTCTCATTTTAGACAAACCCATTGATGTTTTGTCCGATGTCACTTCCCGATTTTGTTTGTGTTTTCACCGTAACAACATTAATATTTAACTAGATGATTATCCCACTGTACCTCCGAACACTCCACAACGTGAGCGTCCTATGTAACTTTGCTATAAGAGAGAATACGGCTAGTTTTCAATAGGGTTCGAACTTAACATACGGCATCGAGTCGCCTGGCGGAGAAGCAACAGACAGAACCGCTCAAATCCCCAATCTCAAAAAGACTGGTCCAAAAGTTGTTTATTTTTCTGACGGCGCTCTGATAAGTTGCCACCACAAGTGCGTCCAAACAAAACAAACAACGAAAAGCTGTTATATATGTGCAAATTTTGCAATCCCGATATTTTCTGAAAAAAATTATGGTTAAAATGTTTGGATACTGGCACATGTTGAAAATAATTCAACAGATTTAGATAAAGAAAACGCGTTTTCTCCAAAATTGAAATTATTCTGATTCTGATTTTAACGGACTCTTAATTCCAGGGATGTGGTTCCGTACATAGACTGGAATTTTGACCTAACTTTTATTTGTAATCAATGAGGTTGAACATTTTGATAGACTCTGAGTAATAGATCCAACTCCTTGGATGGAAAGTTGAACATATTTGACAGAATATTTTTGACTGAATTTGAGATATTAATTTACAGAAATACAAACTGTTCGCGGGAGGACGTAAATGTGATCAAATGTGCATGCTAACATTTTAAACTTCGACATATTATTGAACATGAACAAATTAGTAAAATTATATTACCATCCGAAAGCTGTATTTAAAATATAGACACATGTGTTGAGTCACTTCACCGTTTGTAGCATATTACACTTTCTGTTTCTTGACGTGAAAATTGGATTTATTTCAACTTCTAGCTGACAAAATCGGGTTACATAATTTTTTTCCGAATGATAAAATATCTTACTGCTAAATATGAAGAAAGATTATTGTTGACCACAAACGTAGTGTCTTGATCACCTTTTTATGATGTATGGAACAAGAAAATGAGTAAACACACCTGTCAACGATTTCTGCTGAGGTTCATCAACTTTATCGAAGACACCGTCTTCTTGCGTTGGTCCTTAAAACGTGTCGACTCTTTAGACAACAGCTATCCAATTACATAATCGCTGAGATTGTCTGCTGATTCTGCGTCGATCATGATTTGAATGAGTGAAAATGTAATACCATCACTTGAAGGGAAATATCATTAGGCGGTTTGTGGGAGAAGTTTCCATCCCGTCTGTCTAAATACGTTCAGTTAAAGTAGTATGTAATTACCGTTTCAGGTTATTTTTTTTCTAAAACCACCCAAATATCACACCTTATTTGGTAACAAAATCTATGATAGTGCATAAAAAACTTTTTCGACTACCATAAGAAATATAATGAATAATATTAATAGATTTTAGTTGTCAATATTCATGGACTAGTAATTATGTATTCTTATGTCAGTCTTAAAGGTTGAGGTGGTGGAGGGGCATTGGAATATCAAAGTCAGTTACTCCATCAGACATAGACGTTGGTTTCGTGTTATCTCAGTCAGACACTGACACAGTCTCTGAATCACTGCGAATTTTGTCCTTACCCTTCCGCAAAACCTTTGCTGCAAAGTGCGGTACTTCCACCTAGTGTTTTTGCCGGAGAAATGTTGCATGTACAGGACGCGAAGTTGGAACTCCATGTGGCTTCATAGCTACAGAAGAACGATGGTCTTGTTCAATTTCTATAATTCGCGTTTTTTACATTTTGTCTTTTAAACATTTGGCTATAAAATTAGTGCAATCCACGCTTTTCCTTTCTTGGACACCTCCTGGAACATTGGTGTTGCACAATATTGTTTCGTCGACTACGATTGGACAAATTGACAACTTCCAACCGTAACGTTCTCACCTGCTCCGTAGTAGCAAAGGTTTCTCTCATTTCGGTCAGTTTTCACTTTTTTATACTTTTTCTTCGAGGAAAGTGACAGCATGTTCTGAATCTGTGTACATCATCTGCTCGTTGTTCGACCTTCTCCAGTCTCGACAGAGCGTTATCAATTTTTACCGCAAGTGAGTCCAGACGTGGCATCTTTGACCATATGCTATGAAGAATGTCTTTGTCATCATAGTTAAATTGTGCTGGACCCATTTCTTTCACTGCCCCTGCCTTGACGCCAGTTTCAGATTCACTTTTTGCCCAAAGAAGGACATTTTCGAAATAAATTTCCTGTCAGCCGATGCTCAGTGTCGTAAATTGTCTAGTATGTACAAAAACATTCGGTAGACGGCAGATTTTGACAGGTCTGGTGTCTGAAACAACGGAGCGACTCAGCAGTAACGTTCACCCATGGACTGACACGAGACTTTCATTCATAGAATCCGCATTACTAAAATCTTTCCATCAAATGTGTTATTGATATGTCATCTGTTTTTCTCTGTCAGATGACGCAGAGTATCTTACGCTTCACGGGTTTATGTGGAGTTCTATTACTAACGCATTACTTCCTCCAGTCTCCGTATGTTAAACTACGTCCCAGAACTTTCTTCTTTTAAAGCAGCTACGCCTAAACAGGTTACACTCACTTTACATTTTACCACGGAATAAATCATCATATTCTCATCAGTAACTCCATATGTAAATGACATTCTTTTTGATGCATGCCATCTTCCACATAAAAGTATATGTGGCTGGTGATATGTTTGAGTAACCGCAGTAAACGCACTCATAGCACTGTGTTATCATTAATTTTCCGTCACCTACCCTTCAGATACAGTAAGTCAGCCAGTATATGTGAACTCTTTTATAGGTGATAACGTTCTAATTCTGAGAACATTTTTCATTTCTTCACGTAAATCATAAACCTATGTCTGTAAGGTGCCATGATATGTTACAGCATTTCTTCTGTCCATATGGTACTTAATCATACTTGGTATTCACTCTCCACGGGTATGTGCAGTTAAGTCATTAGACACATTAAATGGCTTTTTATACATTTCCTTATTTGAAATTCGAAATGGCTGCTTAACTTATTTGACCAAACCCCTTAATTTTCAAGGAACGACGTAGAAACATCCCTCTACTCTGCATAGTAAAACTTTTAGCGTCAATAAACTGCCAAAGAGAGTCCGCTTACTACTTTGTGATATTAATGCTATCATTCAAGGATCTCGACATCCAATTTAAATATATGTTTTTAAAAATGTGCTCGTTGAATCCTAATGTAACATAAACTTAAAAAACGTATTTGTTATGCAGTAAACATTCATTCTTTATGACATTTATTTTTTACCATCAACAGCTGCTGAAGTGAGGATGTTTCTTTTATGTTAATATACCTCACATATAATTAATACACTCATCTGCAAGTTGCTTTCGAAAAAGAACATGATTGGTGGATTTCTCGTACTTCTGCTGGCCCAGGGGTGCAACTTTCTAAATCCCAATGAGGTTTGTACGTCGGGAGAATCTTCGGACAGAGTGGATTCGTGCCTCGCCTACTCGTCTAATGAAACCACTATGTGCAATACAGCTCTGAATTTAAATGATGTAGAAGCATTCAAAAATGAATTCTGGAGTTGTAATTGTGACACAAAATGTAAATGGTTTGGAGACTGTTGCTATGACTACAAAGAAATTTGCGAAAACTCGACGCCCCCAGAGTCTCTTGAGGAAGACAGCCAAATGGATGAAACTGTTGATAAATTTGTTCATGTGTGTGCAAGAATCGCCAACTCACACAGTGGAGGTGCTTGGATGATAGGAAAATGTCCAACATGGTGGCAGGATGACGTCACTCGTGGAAGATGTGAGAATATCACAAAATTTGGTAGGTTTATCATCCATTATCACACCTCATGTATCATTCAGTGGTAGTGATTGGCTAATATTACACTTTATGTGTCAATCAGTGATTGTAATTGGCTGAGAATCCTCCACGTAATACACAACAAAAATCGACATAACATAATATCTGCATTGTCGTCACGTCATTTGTGATGAACTTGTTCGGTACACATGATTTCTGCACACAACAAATCATTGTGTGCTGGTTTGGAACTGGATGGAAATTATTGGGGGCCGCTGGTGTTTTTCAAACTGACGGTGCCTATAAAAATAGTGACCCTTCAAAACTGTTTGCAAAAGAGTGACTCTCTCTCAAATTTAGCTAGTTTTGCATTGGAAAAAGATTGTTCATAGTTTCCTCATAGACTGCAATAAACTTTTTAGTAAAAATTCCAAAATTAAATTCCTTGTAGACACATGCACTTGTAGCCACCCTAGTCTAATCAAGTACATAAGTATCAACTATCCAGTGTCTATAAATACACAGATTTACCTAGTTTTGTCTTAAAAAATGTGTTCATAGTTTCCTCATAGACTACAATGTATAGTGAAGCAACTTTTCAGTGAAATTCCAAAATCAATTTACGCGCTTGTTAACACACTTTGTCTTATCAAGTACATTAATATCAATTATCAAAAGTCTTTTAATGCACAGCTTTTGCCACTTTTATATCAGAAAAAAATTGTTCATTTTTTTTCTCATTTGGTGTACATATAGAGTGTGCGTCAACATTTTTGATGAGATTCTATATGCAAATTCTTGTACCAATATATACCTCTATGCACCCTGTTCTTACCAAATAGAATTATATTAATTATCAAATGTCTATAAATGAACAGATATTGCAAGTGTTATATTTAAAAAATGTTCATAGTTTTCACGTAATTTACCATGTACATGTGTGGTAAATTTACAATTTAAGGAATACAAAAATCATATTTCGTACACACATGTACTTTTTACATCCTACCTCGAGCAGTGTACAGTTACATAAATTATTAAACATATATAAATGTACAGATATAGCGTTTTTTGTAGGGGAAAATTGTAATAGTTACCAAATAGATTGTAATTTATTATAGTTTGATATTTTTGTAGCACTGTATCGACCACATCTTGCCTTCTTATAGTTGCGATAGTTGTAAAAAAATGACGACCCTCCCCAAAAGCATATGAGAAATTTCATGACCCTTCAAAATTGCTTGCGCGAGAAACAGCGATCCACCCAAAAAAACACCGGCGGCCCTACCACCTCTGTAATTTCTGTCCAGTCACTAACATATACTTAACGTATTGGCGTGGCATGTTGTGGACCACAGTAATAGTAATACATGCTCATTTAAAAATGCGGGGCGGTTGCTAAGTCGTGTACATAATTAACCCATTTTACTTCACAGCGTGAGCCAGCCCTTTTTGATGATAGTTCGCTGTCCAAATTTTCCACTGACTGCGCTTTCCCGAAAACAGGTGAACACGCAGCAAGTGGTAGAAATGAGGCAGGAAAGCAGATTGACAACTGTACAAACAAACCCACGTGCGCTAATTCACATAGAAATATGTGTATTGACATATGTACATGAACATGCTAGTTTCTTTGTATTGTCACCAAATGACCCTTTGGGCGAACTGAGTATGTAGAACTCCGAACGTCCTTTTCATTGCGTAGTGTAACCATTCCACTAACGTTGTTCTTGAGACCTAGATAAAATTGTCGCTAAACTTGGAATGCATCAGCGTCATACAGTGAGTTAGGCTACCCCCAATGCTCCTTGATTTGTTCACTCTGACATCAAGTTGTTTCCTGAAGGCTAATTCGGTTTTAATAATTTCCTAATTTTTTCCAAACAATTTCAAACTTAGAATTTATTTTCAAGATTATCTGTCAAAATATGGTCCAAAATTATTTACTGTTTGAAAATGAAGGGGTATATAGAATGAAAATCCGTCGTTCGTAATGCTGAAAATTGTATACTTTTAAGGTAAATCAGATTGCCTCATCATACCACCAGTCATAATGCAACTTTCCTTTGTAATGATCCCAGTTGCATCTTATTCCCTAACCCCTTACTTTCTCTGCCTATATTATGTATGGTAATCAAAATATTTGTTTGCAAAACTGCTATCGTCTCCGTGGAAGAGGGGGTTAATCTTGTCACAAATTAGGAAATAAGAAATAACCATTAGAACAATGCTGTCTAAATTTGAAATATGATCCAAGCTGTTCTATGTACAGAAGAAATTTAAGTCAGTTCAATGAGTGACCTGAATACAGTGTGTGTTCAGATCAAGGAGACTTGCTGGTAATATTACTAACACTGCGTCATTCAATGTTAATTTTGACCTTACTCATTGCAATACGGCTATGTAATCACCGCGTCATCATCTCTCAGTACGAAAAACAAAACAAAACAGAATTATGAACCATGACGCTATTAAAAAGGAGGGTAAGATTACTTGGTCAGGCATAAGAATGCAAAATTTGGTCCTTGGATGCAACTTATTTTGAGGAGGTAGCCTTATGTGTAACATTCATCTTTTCTGTCTCCTACACTTCAGGCTTTTCTTTAACAAACATCCCTGTGACGTGGCTGGCAGGAAGTGACGTCTTTGCCAACATCTTCTGTGCACTATGTAACGGTATCCCACAATCAGAAGTGGTTGTATGGAACGTGCATGTAGACACATCTGTCAGGGCTAGCGACGTTGTGGCTGCACTCAATAGCAACGAAACTATGACAAAGCTTCTTCAAGTAGCATCGAAAGAGTCTACTGACCCAATTGGAGATGCATCGGTCAGGATGCAGGAGACGACAGGAGTGTTCCTGCGTACCTGTCTACCTGACGTCATCGATTCATGCCGACCATCACTGTACAACAATGTATCCGATTTCGACAAGGCTGAACGTGTGTGCAACTCACACCATTCGATTGTTAAATTACCCGGACTCATTTCCGCCATCAGTATTACTTCATATAGAAATACCGATTGTGCAATGTGCAATGGGCGACAAATCCCAAGCAGGATACCAATATGTGGAATTAACAAGTATTTTCTTTCACCAGGTAAAGGGTCTTATTTGCTCAGTCTTTTCTTCAATTTAAATTTCAATGGTCATACAAGATTTGGCATGCAAGGTGGTTACCTCGGTGTAAAAGACTTAGCTCATGATTTTTTGTGTGCAGAGGATGAATTGTTTGAGCCCTACTCACAAAGCTGTATTCCTTCCCCTGTAACAGTGTCACTCACTGAAACTTTGCAAAGTAATGAGACATCGCAGATTAATATCACTACAATTCCAGATGCGAATGTAACGCCAGCCGGAGGAGATGAGTTGCCTCAGTTCCGCCTCAGATGTCCGACATTTTCTGACGTATTATTGTTAAACAAAACTGAATTCGTTGTAGTTGAAGATACGTTAGTGTTCAAAGTCAAAGGTACTATGTCCAGGACTCAGATATTCGAAATTATGGCAGGAGGATCAGCATTTGTTTGTTTGTCCCTACTTGACTCGAATGGCAGCTATCTAACTTGGATAACAATTTCATGTAGTTCATTGTCGATATGTTGCCTGATAGGGTATGTATTCGTGTATTGCAGACGTGCATCGATGCGCAACTTTCCCGGTAAATTGATGGTCAATCTGGTGATTTCAATGCTTTGTGCACAGGTGATGTTTTTGTCAAGCATGGGCTTGAATGAACTGCCAGTATTTTGTTTCCCACTGGCAGTTTTGTTACACTACTCGTGGTTGGTCAATTTCGTCTGGATGGCGATCGTTTGTTTCGACATCTGTCGAACATTTCGGTCAATAAACAAAACTCTCTTTGTTACTAGCAGTACAAAACGACTTGTCTGTTACTGTCTTTGTGGTTGGTTAATACCGGCCCTAATTGTGGCTATCAGCGTTTTTCTAGATCTGACCGAAGTGGGTAACTTGCCCATTGGATATGGCGCAGATGGTGTTTGCTGGATTAGGAAACGCGCGGCATTATTAGTTTTCTTTATTTGCCCTGTTATTACGATTATTGTATTTAATACTGTTTGTTTGATATTGACCGTGTATTACATTAATCGTTCCTCGGCAACAATGAAAGATCAGAGACCACGATATGGATGGAGTCGTCATTTAAGTATGTGTGGAAAAATATTCACCGTTGCTGGATGTACTTGGTGCCTTGCTCTTGTAGAAGTTTTCGTGGAAAATGAAATCATCAGTGCTGTCTTCAACACAGTCAATTCTCTCCAGGGGACGTTCATATTTATGGGTTTTATCGTAGAGTCGTCGTTGAGAAAGTGTCTATGCGCAAATAAAGCAAAGTCTAATCCACCGTAAATAAACGCAGTAAGAAAATCTCTCACTTAAACGAGGGCAAGTGGATATTTCTTCTTCTCTAAGAATCTTGGCTCCTCGTTCATTGGTCTATACAGTGTATGTTTGGGAGGGGGCGAGCTTACGCTTTCGGTCACGTTCGCCCGTGGTAACACATCATCAAATGGCGAATTTTTTCATCCAGGATTTTATGTTCTGTAAAGGAGCATTTGCCTTTGAAGAATTTGAAGACTTAAATGATCAGATGTGCCCCTTTTCTCGTCGTAACAGATACAAGTGGTTAATTTCTTTTGATACGATCAAACATGGCTGTAAAGAGGCTTTTTTGTTTCAGTTTACATGTCTAGGAGTATAGTCGAAACTAAACCATACCTGGATTTGTTTCAAATTTGGTACAAGCACATACAAAACTATGGGTTGCCAATATTGTACTGACATAAATCAATTTGTTTCTGGATACTATGAAAATATGGGCGTGGCGCAGCCATTTTGTTTGAACTTTGTTACATTTTATGTCTAGGACCACAACAAAAACATGCCATGACCTTTCCGTTTGTACATGGACATGGCCCTATTACACAGACATACATGAACCAAGTTCATGCAAACTTGGTAGAAAGAACGATATACCTTGACGTACATTGCATGCCTGCCAGTTTTTGTCCTGATACAATCTGATATGACAGCAAGGTAGCTATTGTCTGAAGATCCTGTTATGATCACACCAATCACAAGAAATGCCCGAAAAGATCTGATCCACAGTTGATATAGGCACAATGCATATTGGCATAATGTCCGTTTCGGAAGCGATACGATCGAGTGTGGATATACCTGGCATCAATTTAGTCATCATTTTTTATGTCCGTAGTCATTATGCAGATGTTTTTGAACCGATTCCATTCAAACTTAACAGGCCTACAGGGGCATTTTAGTGATTTAATATTTTTCTGTGTGGTGAGTAAATTGTTAACAAAGAAGCAATTCTCAAAAACACAGTTAATCTTGTATGGGCCATGTCATCAACAATGACTGACTTGTATTGCTTCTATCTCGTAAATTATCACGTAAAATCACTCAAAAGAAGGATCTTTCAACTGAAGCAATGTAACGCCAGTCATGTTAACAACCTCACCATTTATTGCTTTATGCAGCTTTGAATTCAAATGTGTCTGCTACGAATATTCGTCGATAAAAATGTTCGACATTTTACCACCTTCGATTTTTTGTACATCTTCTTGTTTTTTGTGTTATGATATTTCAAAACTCAAATCTTAGTCTCTCCAGTCATATTGGTGTTACGTTAGAGAATGCTTGGAATTTGAACCAAGCCGTACATTTAAGAACTCTGTATATTTATCAGACAAGCGCATTTGAGTGCGGTTGCAACAAGTGTCATTTATCAACTTCAGAAAGTTTTCAAAGA
>LD357608.1:113136-131477 GCA_001465055.1 Ptychodera flava
AAACAGAGTTCAAATCAGTGATAAAGTTATTTGCATCAAAATTGTGAAAATGTCTTCTTGTAATAAAAATATGAGAGCCCGTAGTACAATGGTTGGCATGGCAACGTTAAAATAGGTCTTTCAGTGCAACTAACTTTTCTTCTCAACATTGATGTGACTACAGTTTTACAGAGGCCGGGCACATCTATCAACCTCCAAGTCCCAAAGAAACGTGTGTCCTTTAAGGACATCGACCATTTAACCCAATACGTCACGATACAGTACGATACGATTAACTGAAAAATACACAAAAGAAAATTCACTAAGTATGTGTACTTGACTGTTATACCAATATCATAGAAATACCCATCAAAATGAGTAGCCCTATAACGAACACATAGGGGTCCCCTGGAAGTACATGATATCAAAAGAAATTAAAACTTCAGTTACTTCCTACTATAGTGTGACATCATCCCTGTTGTTTACTGTAAATGGCTTCCTTTGCATAAAAAATGATAAAATACGTTGAACATGGTGCTTTCATAACACATTCTTACTGGGTCTACTCGTCCTCTGAACTGATAAGGTATGACCCAACAAAAACAGCGTCTTCAAACTATGCTATGAAATAGTGGGTGGTATATGTGTAGACAAAATGACATAAGAATAAACTAATTCTCACCGAAACAATTTCCCAACACCGCCAATCAAAGGGACTAACATCTATACTCCGCCAAAGTATCTCGACTGTCTTATATACACTGGGAAAGTAAAATAATCAAAAAGTGGCTTATAAATCAAATATACACACATACGGCAAATATACCATTTGTCAGCATGTGAAACTTTCAAGCAGAGCTTGGGTAATACATACACAGTAACAAATTTGCCGCACAAACTTGTACTAAATGCCTGAGGGATTGCACAACGCGTAACCCATACTCAAATACGTTATTTTGAACGTTTTTAGCGTAGAATGTAAACACATAAATCATCCGCGAAACTGCCATGAGCTGACCGGAGCTAGTCACATGGCCGGACCCAATACAGAAAAATCGCCCAGAATTGCTCAGTATCGTCCGATGTACTCTCAAAACACATCGTGGTAAACACCGTCGAATATTAGACTACTACATACCATTCCTGTATCTTGAAACCTTTAACTTGATGCATCAAACCATCAAGATTACAAATCGAAGAAACAAACCTGTTTCACTTCACACAGAAACAAAGGAAGCATGGCACACTGACCAGAGGTCCGAGGTCAGCACAAATAAAAGAGCATTGAAAGTGATAGAAAAAAGAGGGCGCTATACTGCAAAACTTTACTAAAAATTTGGCCTCAACATAAACAAATAAACATTTTTTTCAAATTTCGTTGTAAATCAAGGTATTTTATTTTTTAATAACAGAGGCGATTAAAAATCAAATTTTACTCCCTGAAACTTTAAAGTTACCACCGTTTCTGCTTTCAGCGCCGGTGGCTCTGCTGTCCGCCATCTTGTAATCACACCAATCACGCCCCTGGGGCATGATTGCTGTGATTGTCAAGCATGATTGTTATTGGGCGTATTCAAATGAACAATAGCAATAATGATTGGCCAATCACGATCATGATCACGATCATGATCGTATTAATCGAACGCGCCCCTACTATTATTGCGCCCTCATTGTCTGTAGTTAGAGTTAGAACTGCTGGCTATGTTCCTTTCCAAGCTCATATTGATTCGCAAAACGCCAGTGCTACTAAATCAATGTGTTTTACACTGGGGATATATTCCTTTTTTTGTTTCAAAACTTTGAGGTAACGTGGGGCAATGGATAGGGTACCGGACGTTGATTTCGAGACCATACAAGTCAGTGTATGAAAGGATGGGCATTGGGTTTACTGCCATCAACGGTAACGAAACAAACAAAAGCAAGAGAAAAGAGGATGGTATGAATGACTGGTTTGTATCTTATTTACTGCAAATCAGATTTCCTTTAGCAAGTTGGCATACAAACTTATCGGAACGATCTGACGTAAATCCAGAGGTTAATATTGAACTTAGAAAAGTTATTGCTAAACTGGCTCTGGATCTGATATTAAAATGATTATGAAAATTATTTCTAAACAACATCGTGCAAACAGAGGGAAAGTTATTTTTAATATACTACTCGCTAAAAGTGTAAAGGAAGATATTTAAAATTCGCCATTGTAATTTTGTTAAACCATAATAATGCTCATTTTATGTTTGTTACCACTGGAGAGGCAGCTGTAACACTGGGAAACAACAGCGATGTTAAAATGAAGGTTCCAGTACTTCAATAACTAATATCAACACTTAAATAGCTTAGCTGAAGAACTTGGAAGTAGAATGAGATAATATTTACAGCTACAGAATGACTGTAGCATATGTTGATATTTTGTGAAAGAAAGTTGAAAAACTTCATTTGCAGAGTCACAGTCGCTTTTAAGTATACAATGATTCGCTTATCATGAATACTTGATTTTTACAGTATATGCAAATTATAATTTTGTGACAAAGGTACGTGTCTAATGTTTAAAGCCTACTTATTGACTCTGAAAGCAGCAATGGATGTAAACGTAACTTGTGACATTTAATATTTTCATCACTCTTATACGATGAAACCGGTACATTTTTTAATTTTTCTTTTGAACTCCCCATCGTATCTTCAACTGGAAGAACACGATTCGTTGTAAAGGGTATTACATGTAAGCGGTTTTATTGTTGACAAGTGAATCCACATTGGGCGCTTTAATAAAATTCTTTGTTTTCCGTCCGCGTGCTGGTAGGTTTTCATAGAAAATTAAGAAAACAAATACAATGATAACACTGTTACAAATATAAATATTGTTTTTTCCAAATTAAAAGAAACCAAATAAAAGAGAAGCTTATATTAATACACTTGTGCTTTTTGTCAGTGTTTGTTTTCATAGCCTGGCTGGCTGGTAGGCTCTTCAACCATTGAAGACTCTCTTCCGTCCTGTTAATTTACACCCCAGCGGCAAAACCCCTTGGGTATACATGTCATTTGTTGACTTACTTGCGCTATGGACAGATATTTATACTCTCAAACTTTTACAACTCCTTTGTTCATCAGCTACTTGCTGGGGGTTCACTTTAAACCATGTTGAGTATTTTCACTGGTTTGTTTTTGTGAAAATCGAAACTTTCATTTTCTCGGGTAAAGCTGACAGAGATATGGCAGCCATTTTGAATTCCAAGTGTCTGTGAATTTTGCAAAATTAGTTTCTATTGTACCAGATTTAGCACGGTGACCCCTTGTTTTTTTCTGAACTTCGAAAGCAAACGAGTCAAAGCTTCCCTACAGAAAATTGGAGTAAATCTTTGAGTTTCGGGTCGTGAACTACCGGGAGGGTTTTGCCATGTTTTTTTGTCAAGTTGATAGAGTAGAAGATCCCCCAAGTCAAAATCGGTGTCAGATATTATACCCGTATAGCTAGAGGGACATTTTCGGCTGTTTTTGAAGCTCCGCTAGCCGTAATGTTTATTGTTTTTTCCAGTATTTGAGGTATTCTCATGACGTAATGTTTCTTGTTTTTTCCAGTATTTGAGGTATTCTCATGACATGCTTCAAAAATCGTTGTGAGACGTGCGTTGGTCAAGTTTTCAACACTGTCTTTATATGAGTAATGGCCGGTGCTGTTGTGTCATAGAATTCATTTGTCAATACTTGTCCCCGAGGCTGTGTTTCGCCCAGTTAAAGCGTTGTATCCATTGCTTCGCTTCGATAAAGTTTGTGTGATAGTGAGCGTACGAGCGTTAGTGCCTCCGAACTCTGCAGCGTGCGGAGGGGTCGCAGTCAGAAAAATGTAACAATATAGTTCGGTTATTGAACCAATATTTTTGAGATTGGGGGTTTGGCCGAGCGGTTTTGTCTGTGGCTTCTACGCTAGGCGACTTGGTGCCATACGTTGTGAGTTCGAATCCAACTGAAACCACCATATTATTTTCCTTATCGTACATTGTGTTGTGTTGGCAGGCACGATACCCTCAATTCCTAGATTGTTTTAGGTGACAAAAACAATAAACCCGTGTTCTTGAACAAAAACTAATAAAAGTACCACTAAAAGTGAAGCTTTCGCCTCTTTGATGTACAAAAAATCTCTTGAGTCGACCTGCATCCATTAATCGATCACACCAAACATTTTTTACACTTTAACAGAAACCCAGCGGCTATGTTTCTGTTTACTTATCATTGACGGCCACTAACACAAGAAGATTGTTACCACAAGAGGGTGATAATACGGCTAGTTTTCAATCGGGTTCGAACCCACAACATACGGCATCAGTCGCCCAGCGGAGAGGCCATAGAGAGAACCGCTCGGCCAAATCTCCACTCCCCAATAAAGAGTGGCTCAACAGCCAGCCAAGTTGTCACATCTCTCCGACTGAGACCGCTCCACACGTTGTAGAGTTCGTGAAGCACTCACGCACGCATGCTCACCACCACACATCGCACATACAAACTTTATCGAAGCGAAGCAAAGAATACATCGTATCAAAGATCATATCAAGTATTTTCTTCCTTGTTGTTGCATCGACAGTGCCTGGGCCGAACAACTCGGTAAATTTAAGTTGTGCAGAGGGCAAATCTCCAGATGTGAATAATTCATTTCGCAAATATTTTAAATGAAATGAAAATTTCGAGGAGAAAGTGAAAGCTGCTGGCTATACGAAAAATTGGATTGCCAATATCCCATAACGCCATACTTGACGGCTTCACGACACTAATAATCATGTGTCCTACTTGGCCGTCCCAGTTACATATGGGTGCAGTCCTAAGTCTCTGGTTCTTTCGTTACTTGTTGACAGATTCAGATAGTTCATAAAAATTTGCGCTCTCAACGCAGAAATATATTATGCGGCCACGCAGAGCAAAGGTTGCCCCCACCTTCATGCATCTCTCTCTCTCTCTCTCTCTCTCTCTCTCTCTCTCTCTCTCTCTCTCTCTCTCTCGTGTCACGGCAGTATATTATAATCATCTGACTTAAAGACCAGACAATGACCCACAATCCCATCTTTCCCACGGGAATAGCTCGATAGAAAATCAACAAACGACACATGACTCATTTTCGAAGAATCATGTGTGCGTGCACTTTCCCCACCTATTCATTTTATCTTAAAGTTTAACACTCCTTGCAGTGCACCCTCGAATACAGGTAATATTTCTTAACACGATACTTCTTTATTGGACGTGTGCCATATCAGCCCACATCACAAGACAATACACGCTATTCGACTGATAACAACTCTTTGTATAGCAGTGAGTGTCTGTTTGTCGTGAGAATCTAACCCTTTAATTTTTCCCACCAATATTTTAGTTCAATATTTCACCAATTTTTATGAATTTTTCTTTTTTTTTTTTGTGATAAGTTTGGACCAATGGACATCACGTTTCACCGGCTACAGTTTTTTATCAAAATTTTGGCAAAAATCAGACCAAAAACTTGACTTTTTAAAGACGGCAAATATGACTTTGGCGCTCAAAGGGTTAAACGAGGAGAGACTTTCATATTTTCATTATCTTGGACAGAGCTGTAAAATCATTTAAGCGATAAACAACAACCAGCGACGGTGTACCACGAGATTTTGACCAGTTCACCACATATATGCACGAACGATAGTGAGTGTGTATATATTTCGGGTTTGGCCAGTTCACTCCATATATGATATATGAGGTGACCTGGTCAAAACAGAGTGGTATACCGTCGCTGGGTGTGATTTATTGCTATCATAACAATATATTGAAATTCTGGCGTGGAACGTCAAAAACGGATTTTTGCTCAAACTGAGAGCTCGCGTGTATGCCAGCCGTGATATATCGCCAATATACCATGGTTCTTTTCACGTCTCGACCCACATGACCTATCAGATCACTGTTTTTGCGTCATCAATATACTGCTATGATATAATTACTATCATACTCATGGGTGACTTTGAGCTCCGTTTCAAGCGTCTACTCTATAATTTGGCGAAAGGAATAGTAAAGTAGTGGGTGATTCGACCATCCACATTTCATAGAAAATGTGCAGTAGGGCCTCAAAACGTCTGTGCTTCATTTCGACCCGCAAACACACTCTACTAGAGACTCTGAACACAATAGGTTCTGCATCTTGATTATAAAATGTTCTAGGTTCAGACTGTGATACTAATCTTGCCCCCCCCCCTAACAACAAGCCTCCCCATCCAGACATTTTTCTGCTGTTTTCAAACCGTGTCATGAAACAACCATTTTCACTCTAGTAGCCCATGGAACATGGTATTTCAAATATTGCCTTCGCACAGAAATATATTAAATACAGTGTTTTCAATCGGGTTCGAACTCACAAGGTACGGCACCAAGTCACCTAGCGGAGGAGCCACAGACAAAACCGCTCGGCCAAATCCCCAATCTCAAAAAGATTGGTTCAATAACCGAGCTTATAGTTGTTACAATTTTCTGAGTTAAAGGTAAAATACCAGGTATATGTGTAACTTTTCATCAAATTTAAATTAAGGTAGAACGCGCCTCGGGGACAGATATTCGGACTCTCAAACTTTTAAAGTTCTTTCATTCTGATCTATGTCTTGTGGGGGATCAGTTTAAAGCTCTGGGTGTAAGAAAAATTTTGGCCGTCTTAGTTTTTTGAAAATCGACAATTTGGTTGAAAGATACATTGAGGAAAGTGTAAGCAATAGTTTAAGTCTTTCACTTTCAAGGTGCATACTACCTTAAGCCTATTTAGTTCAACGATACACTCCTGATAAGGCGAACTCATCTCTTGATAACATACTTTTCCCAGACTTTGCTTTTTCTGTAACTTTCATTTCGTAACATTTGTTTAAAGTGGCTCTGCATCTTTTCTGGGTGTGCTTTAAATTTTTCAAAGTTCTGTTTCGGCAAGTCATGCTGCTTCACCTCGGGTTAATCCCCCCTTTCTTGGTATATATTGTTTACACGACTTTTACGGGTAACATAAGCAGACCTGTTGCCTGCTTAAGCTCACGTTGGTGTTCTAACAATCCAGTGAGCCCAAGAGGTCGGGTCAGTCACCCCTTAGCAGATGTTAGAGGGCGTGGCTTACGTGTTTCGCTTAGTCATTGCGATAGGTATGTCGATAACTGTTTGGTCTTGCCGCGCACCTAAGCCGAAAGTAGGGCAAGTTATAGAATACTTCTCCTGGTAGGCAGAAACACAAGACTCCACTAAGGAGCAGAAGGGAAAATAAATAATAACTAGATTTCAATTGATAACTTTTACGCGATACAAGTAGACAACTTTTTTCAGCTTTGCTGTTAAATCTTTGTGAGATTCAGTGACGTCATACAATTTAGCTGTCTTAACTTTGTGAAAATTGTCCGCATTGTAAACTTTCCCACGAGGTCAATAAAAAGCTGACGACATTTTTGAATTTCATATTTAGGAAAATTATAGGCAATTTTTCTCTTTTCAAAACATTTGTACGGAGACCAATTTCTTGTTTATTCCCTTTTCCGAAAACAGTCCTTGCATAAATGACATCATTAATTTTAGCTACCTTAGGAAAGACTTCAAGTTCAAAAATGTAACATCGCCGAAATCAATCTTAGCCTAAATGATGCAAATTTCACCCAAAATTCTCGAAATGTATATTTGGCCTTCAGCCAAACTTTGAGAAACGGAATTTTAACAGCATTGCGAAACAAACTCTCGATTGAGTTCAAAGAAGTATGTCAACCAAGCCAAGACGAACTTTTGCTTATCGAACCATACAGTCACCAAGGCGACGAATCTATGGGAAACATCAACAATGAGTAAACACTGGTTTGTGTCTTTAAGTCACACTGAATCACGCAAGGTCCCGCATGACCTGGGATGACCTAAAACATCGAGTCTCTTCTGATCAATTATGGCCCCTCTGTATAGTACTTCGGTACAGCGTTTTTAATTTATGAACAAGGGCGAGACAGGAATCAGAGCCTTTTAAATTCCCACCATTTTTTGTTGGTGCATACGTGACCACTTTGCGAAAGAAGGCAGATTGCCCACAAGAGAAAAAGTGTTGGGCTCTCGTTACGTCATTCTCCGCTGATCTATAATTAGTATGGGTTCATTTTGCAACCTGTTTGGGCGAAATAACTTTCTAACGTCTTAATATACTGAAAATTGCCGACTGTGTAACATTTCCCACGAGGACAACAAAGTGTTGACGACAATTCCATATCTTGGGACATTTTAGGAGGGTATTTAAACTCTCCTTGTTTAAGTGTCATAGAGGGTTGAAAACTTGTGTTTTTAAGGATACGGGCATTACGGTGTCAGGAAGGGATAGCTTTACGTGCCAGCAACGAATCATTTTATGTTGCTATAATATGGAGATGATTGTGTACTTTCAAAGTGTCTGTATATTAACTTATTGAAAATGAACAGGATCTAGGACAGTATCTTGTCTTAAAGACGTGATTTCGATAAGTTTAATTGTCAAAGTCCACTGACATTAAACTGTAGCAATTTTCACCGGAGAGTGAGTATGAATTGATTACTTTACCACAAGAATTGTTATATCGGCGACATTTTGATCTGAAAGAACGCCAGTACGTTGTACGGGAAATAAAACAAACTGGATCCACTATTGCCATACAAATTTAACAGTAAAATTCACACTTGAACTGAAGTGTTCGGAGTTAAGTAGTTCTCGTAAGCATGTCTCGAGTATGTCGAGATGTGTTCTGTTCCACTCCCACTTTGCCCCCTGTGACATTTGTCTGTTCACCTGACGGGTCTGTTAGTCTCTATTTATGCCTTTGGTTCACCGAAACGTCGCCTTAGTTATTTTCTGTACCGAATTGCCAGAGTTGTATCTGTTTGTATATTTGTTAGCCTGGCATTTACCGACGGTTTTCTTTCATTTTCTGCCAGTCTGACAGTGTCTGTTTCCCAGCCTGTCTGTCCGTCTGCCTTGGTGTTGCCTCTCGTCCGCTTTTCCATCGACCTATATGTCTTTCTGTCTGTCTGTCCGTCCAACAAATTAGGTAATGCATAATGCATTGATTCATTAAGAGAACATTTGCATTAAATATTTAATATTTCAACAATTATCTTTGGTAATTTTGTCGGGCTGTCTGATGTGGCATATACCTACTAACAAACTGGTCAAGAATCAAGATCCATTGATATTAATCGGATTCTTATGAAAGTCGGTAAACTGTGAAATAATGGTGTCATGCCAATGAGAAGGACATTCTCAGCAATATTGTGTCTTCAACCCGAGGTATAGATAATGAGTTGCGATATTATGATTCAATCTTTGGAACGCGCCTCTTCACTTCATGGGCTTTGCGTGGGTGCAGTGTCCCGTCTGTGGGAAAATATAACCGCGCCCTGCATGCGTGTTCCCGGTGTCTATGTACCGTGGCGAGAGTCGTGATCGCTCTCACGCTCAGCAGAGACACGAGAAGGGTGGTTCCAGTTTTTTTTGCTGCCAAGACAGACTCGCTTTTTTGTTCTTTTTATCGTATTTGTTCAGCCAGTCGCAAATGTCAGAGTTGAAGCTTGGTACACAAATTATATGATTAACTTACCAAGACTAACAAGACTATTGTCATGGAAACGAAACAACAAATAACATGCCATATCTAGTCCAATCAGACAGCGTCTTCAAAGATGCCGGGTTCTCCGAACGAATAAATAAAAGAACACGGACGGTCAAATCTTCTTCACTGTGGTCCGGCAGCTCTGAACTTTGGTAGTTCACTGACGATGACTCGCTTGTTGTTTGCCGCCGTTCTGTTCGCCGTCGTGGTCCTGGTTTTGGCAGATTCCAAGGCCAGTCTGTTTCTGCGAAAGCTGAAAAATCGTGCCGAAAAGGAGGTAAATTACTATTTTCTAGAGAATTTTTGTGAGTTCGATTGCTTAATACCTGATCAGGTAGTGATGACGTTTGACTGTGATATGGCATGACCAACGAGAGTGTGTCTTGGAGTACTTTGACCTGCTGCGTCGTTGTAAACTTCGAATTATATAAATAAACTGGAGGTAGTTGCGAAATACATCGTATTAGAGTTAAAATTTTTTAAATGAAGACAAATACAATACTTTACAAGCGCACTGGTACACACGAATGGTTATGATTAAGGGTACAAAAAGAATCCACTTCTGCGACTCAGTATAGATAGTGCGGTATGTATTAACAACATTTTTTTGCATCTTGTTTTAATGTACAGCTTCGTTCACTGAAGTCCTTCCGTCGAGATGGTAAGTTTTGAGATAGAAAAAAGAAAAAGAACTTAAGAAAGATCAAAGTTAGATAAGAGAGATAGATAGATAGATAGATAGATAGATAGATAGATAGATAGATAGATAGATAGATAGATAATAGATAGATTGATGGACAAACAAAAAGACAAAAGGTCGACAGAGAGATAGATAGATGAATACGACGAACAGACAGGCATGCGGACAAACAGACAGATAACTAGCCATATAGTGAAGCATGAGGCATTGAAGAGACCTTGACATATGAAAAGAAAGTTGCAAGTATGTAAGATTTCTCGATGAACACAACCTCTCATATACTCTGCAAATTTACCCTTACTTCACCAAATTCACATAACTAGGTTGTATGTCAGAGAAACCTTTCCTCATTGAAATTCCCTCACTGTTTCTATTTTTGCTAGATTGTGACGATTCTTGCGAATTTTCGTTCGATGATTTTTGCGATGACGGCAGTCCTGGATCCGTGACCGACTTCTGTGACTCCGGTACTGATTGCACCGACTGTAGTTTTGGTTAGTATCAACTATTTTCTG
Organism: Ptychodera flava; assembly: GCA_001465055.1. Lineage (NCBI taxonomy): Eukaryota > Metazoa > Hemichordata > Enteropneusta > Ptychoderidae > Ptychodera > Ptychodera flava. The sequence goes on from LD357608.1 coordinate 123,912, forward strand.
TACATTTACAGTGGAATGCGCCTCGGGACAGGACAATCGGACTCAAAAGTTCTTTTCTGATCTACCACTTGTGGGAGATTATTTAAAAACTCATTGAGTCAACATATATACCGTCTTAGATTTTTGAAAATTGCAAATTTCACCTCTCGTTGAGTTACTGGGATGGCTACTGTTTTGAATGTCAAATATCAGTAAGTGCTAGATAATGTGTTTCGCTCGTGCCAAACTTTGCAGGTGACCCCTGATTTTTATTGTTGATTTGGTAAGAGAATGGTTGAAAGTTTCACTGAGGAAAGTTTGAGCAAAAGTTTAAGTCTTTCACTTTTGAGGTGCATAGCACCTTAAAGGGTAATAAGCAGTAACTTTGGATGATTTTTCCAACTATTTTTGTTCTGTATGCAAATTACAAATAATTGATCTACTCTCTAAAGCATGAAATGTTTATTGGAGTAAAGCAAAACTTGTTGAGAAACTCGCTATTTAGCTCTAAACACAGCGTCTGTACGTGTAAAATGCACAGTCATTGCAAAAATTTGGCAAGAAATATCGACTGATGTATTGAATTAGGAGACTGGACAAAAATGTTGCCACACTGTACAACAACCATATAATACCCTTAACCCTTTGAGCGCCAACGCCAATTTTTCTCATCTTTATAAAATATACCAAAGTCAATTTTTCTCAGATTTTTGCCAAAATTTTGATAAAAAACTGTTGCCAATAAAATATGACCTCCATTTGGTCTAAAATTATAAAAAAATTCAGAAAAAATCATAGAAGATTGGTAAACTGAGGCAGTAACATTTTGGTGGGAAAAATTACAGCACTCAAAGGGTTAAAGTGAATTCCACATTCAAATATTACTCACACAAACTGAACCAAAATATAAAGTATACACAAGAATTGAACTGAACAAAAGCGACGCCATTATGTGAAGTTTATTGACACAAAACCCTTTCGGCAAAACTTTATATATTTCGCTGTTAATTTTTATTTTGACCGACCCGACAACATAATAGTGTACCAGACGCTACTCGCACACCGCTTTGCCTGTCGTCTTTTTGATGGTCAAGATTAGAGCACGATTATGACCAGCAAGACAAGAGTTGGCCGGAGACATACTTGTTCAACTCTTTATTGAACAGAATGTTTTTATTGAAGAGACCAAAGCTCCAAAGGCCCAAGGGTTATTAAAATTTCAAGTGTATAGCTAGAAGGTAAATACCTGATATCTAATGTTTGCACAGACTACTATATCGGCGTCCACGCTGACAGATATTTTCTTTCAGATTCGGATTGTGACAACTCTTGTGAACTATATGCTTTCGACGATGAATGCGATGACGGCGGTCCAGGATCCGTCACTGATTTGTGTGAATTCGGTACAGATTGCTACGACTGTATTCTAGGTCAGTAACGATTGTTTACTTCGGGTCATGAAAAACGAACAAACAAACAAACAAACAAACAAATCAAAAAAAAAACCCAGATAAGTCTCTGTGTGGACTAAAAATTTAACCATGTGTGTACCTCCGCAAACTCCAGCTCAACCATGACTGAAGGCAGAGTGATGAGTATCTGTCTTCCAACAAAATCAAGCTTGTCACCAATCATGTTGTGGAGTTGAGTTATTGACCACATGTTGGACACAAAGTTTGCTAAAATGGCTCCCGGGGTGGTGTAGACAAATTCTTGTTATTATGTAAACCCATATAACTTAGGCTACACTCCGGGCTAAACGTCATCTTGGGTGTTTTAGAGGCCTACTGCATAAGTTGTGCGGTACGCTGTTTTCTGTGAGTTCACAGCAGTATGCCACGCTTTCAGTCCTGGTTGAGACTGGAGTTTGGTGAAACCCATACACCACTGAATCTCTCAGTGTAGTCTCTGTAATGTTTCTTATCAGCCGTTATTGGGGTCTTGCAAACAGACCTCCCCAATTTTGACCGAATGTAGTGCTACACATGGATGTATAACTTTATCACCTTTAGTTTTGCTCAGCGGCAACAAGCAGAAATGTTGTCTTCAAGTTATTTTGCAGGAAATACTATTATAATATAACCCTCTAATTCAGTATTCAATTTAAATATAATGATGTCAGCGCGTGCCTTCAAATTGTGAGCTCCATGGAAAGGCAAAATTTGCCATCTTGTAGCCTCCCAAGAGTAGAATGCATCTCTGGGACAAATATTCCAATTCAGCATTTTTTACGATACTTTCCTGCCCTACACATTGTAAAGGCTCGTTTTAAAGCTCTCGAAAAAATGAAATGCTTAGCGTCTCATCTTTTTGTAAAAATTATAAATTTCATTTAGAGACAGAGCTTACATAGGGATGGCGGCCAGTTTCAATTTGAAATATCAGTAAACTTTGGATAATTTGTTTTTCTGGTGATTTTTGTTCTTGATTTTGAAAGAGAAAGATTTAAATTTCATAAAGAAAGTTTTAGTAAAAGTCCGAGTCTTTCACTTTCAGGCACATTAAGTCAGCAAAACGCGATTGAACTAATTTGGGATAAAATTGGATCTTCATGTTGTTCAAATTTCTCAAAACTGTTAGGTGCCCTATGGCTGAATGTTGCAATATTACAAATTAATCATAAAACAAGTGCATTGCTTAAAAAAGAAAAGCAGATGTGCTTACATTTGCAGATTAAACCGACATTAATTAACTATCCAATTATCCCAAACTAGTTCAAATCGTGTTGCAATATTTTTCATTTTTATGTTCACTTTATTCAGGCTGAGTGAGAATCACTTTGCTAGATATTGTTTCTAATTTTGGACGCAAGGAAAATTTGTTAGGTTCGTCACTGCCTTTTTTGTAATATTTAGCTGTAGCTGAAAAGGCTTGAGGTGAGCAAGTTTGGTAAAGAACAGCCCCATACATATTGCTGCTCACTCCCCAATTTGCAATATGCGACTGAAAATCAACTCAGCCGACAACTTTGTTCAAAAAGTAGACAGATTTCTAATCGCTGAATAAGCCAGCGCAAATATATCCAAATGAACACAATGTCTTGATTTTCATAATTTCACCTTGAGAAAGATGAACACATTTTTGTAGCAGAGCATAATACTTTTTCACTTTAATTTTTTTCTGATCTGCCACTTGTGGGGGTCATTTTAAAGCGCTTGGTGTAAGAAAACTTTTCACCGTCTAGATCTCAGATTTTCGATAAACGAAACGTTTATTTTCCCCATAGAGTATAGACAGAGATGACGCCCATTTTGAATTTCAAATATCGGTACAAGTAAGGTAACTTGTCTCTGTAGTACCAAATTTTGACTATTGATTTCTATTGTTGATTTGGTAAGATTATGGTCAAAAGTTTCATTGGGGAAAGTTCGAGCAAAACTTTTAAGTCTTCCACTTTCGAGGCGCATACTACCCAAAGTTCTAAAGTTTCACAATCTTTTTTCAGCCGGCCTTGATGACTCGCTGGAGTGCAACAACACCTGTGAGCATGCGTATGACCAAGAGTGCGACGACGGTGGCCCAGGGTCTGTCACTGACGCCTGCGAGTTTGGTACCGACTGCGATGACTGTAGTATGGGTTCGTAATAATCCTTAAGTGTCATTTGAAGTAGAATGCGTCTCTGAGACAGATATTGGAACTCTTAATTATTTTTCTCTGTTCTGATCTACCACTTATGGGGGCTCATTTTAAAGCTCTTAGTTTAAGAACAATTTTCGTCGTCTTAGTTTTTCGAAAATAAAATATTATAGTTTTCCCCGTAGAGTAAAACGGGGATAGTGGCCATTTTAAATTTCAAAATATTGGTATTATATTGGTATTTACCCAGTACCAAATTTTGCAAGGTGTCCCCTTATTTTTATTCTTGATTTGATAAGAGAATGGTTGGGAGTTTCATTTAGAAAGTTTGAGCAAAAGTTGAAGTATTTCACTTTCGCGGGGCCATACCTGAAACTTGGTCAGAACCTATATTTATCTATTAATACACAGAAAAGTAAAGGCAATCATGCCAGACGGACACAAAAATCCCAGGAGAAACGAAAGAACCAGAAAGTCGAGGGGATGGAGATAAGTTTTTCATGATGACACTAAGAATTCAGAATTTTCCTTCGGAATTTACGTTCTTCAAGTGTTAATTTACTTTTCTTGTTGAAAGTGCCAGATAATCTACCGTGAACAAGTCCTGGTGTACAAACTTTTAGACCGAGTCTCGTTTCGTAGATTTTGAACGTGTTATTATTTTGATCATTGCTTGCCTAATATATGTTTCGAGTTTTATTCTTTTATTGAATAACTTCTTTGGAACGATACAATGTTCTGTATTTTCCATGACCAGAGATTTATAAAAATTATTGGGTAAATTTAGTGCACAAATAAAAAACAACAACGATTGGAACTAATTTTGGATAATTGGATAGTCAACTAATGTCGGTTTAATCTGCAAATGTAAGCTCCTCTGCTTTTCTCTCTAAGAAATGCACTTTTTTCATGAGTAATTTGTATAACTGTAATTCATAAAAAACAACAACGATTGGAACTAATTTTGGATAATTGGATAGTCAACTAATGTCGGTTTAATCTGCAAATGTAAGCTCCTCTGCTTTTCTCTCTAAGAAATGCACTTTTTTCATGAGTAATTTGTATAACTGTAATTCAGTTACAGGGCACCCAACAGTTTTGAGAAGTTTGAAAAATATAAAGATCCAATTCTCCCAAATTAGTTCGAATCGTATTAAAAGCGTACCGGCCCGCTAGGAAAACCGGAGAAAAAAAAGAATTTCCTGTAATATGGCCTTAGAGATGTAGAGTTACTAAGTACGGCAGATACATAATTGGAGCGACGGACAAACTAGAACAGAATACGAAATACAGAAAAAAGTAACACACACGATGACTTAAAATACGACCACGGTTTATTTGCAGGGTATTAACGCTGCATTGCAAATACCGAAAACATTATGCCATGACCTGACGTTGGTGAGCACTTGTAGAATAATTAAAGTATTCCTCGGAATCATCGCTTATACTTTAGCCGATTTGGATCTCATTTTGGTAAATTATGGCCAATACTTCCGCATTGCAAGTATTCTAGTGCTTTCGGTGATAGTTTCCAATTTTCTAAAATGCTGAGAATTTATTCTGTAAACCCTGGACAGTTTGTAAAATCTAGAATGAAAGTCATCAGTAGCAATCAAATTAGTGAGAGATTTGCTGTTCTGTAAAAATTCAACAAAACATGCTTGCCGCCTCCTTCCCTTTGTCGAAAAATGCGAAGAACAATAGGTTTTTTCTCTAGCATAAAAATAACTATTTTTTGGTATAAACTAACTGAAAATTGTCGCCTGCAAGTTGCATTACTATGCAACAGAAACAGTTATGTGGCATGGGAGATTTCAAAATCGATAGGCACGACAAAGCTTACAATTTTTGTATTAAAGACATAAAGAGGTCATATTTTGAAAGTTTTGATGTTTTTAGAGTTTCGGGTTCAACTGGTTAATAGTCTTAACTGCGTTTCTTCTTTGCTTGTATTCTGCCTGTTTGTAAAGAACCTCGTTTGTTAACGAATATGTAAACCTGAAAGATATGGTTTGTTTTGCACTGTTCTTTCCTGGGGTGACTGCAGCGCAAGGCTTGAGACCTGTTCAGCAAATACCCGAGGCTTTCAACCGTATAAATGTTAACAACACTTTACCCGATCAGAACCAGGCGTGTCGGTGGCGCAATCAACCAATGAGAAACCAATGACGTCATCGTATGTAAACCCCGAATACATTGATAGGAACTTTGTACTCACGATTCCGCCAAACTACAAACGTCGAAACCCCCGGGTCGTACCCAGCACCATTCTTGTTGTTGTAACAGAACTCCATGACGGAAGTGAAAGCATGGCGTTCTTGGGGAATTTGCACTTTGGCTCTTCGATGTAGTCTACTGTTCCCACCTGAGCGTATAGCGATTTTACCCTCTGACCGAATCAGATTTGTAAAAGTGCTTTCGAACTTCTTTGATTTGCCATCATGTAATTGGGTAGCTTAATTAATATGCTACAGCACTAATGTCTAGTATATTTATTCAGGGATATTTTTGTCTTTCTGCTAACATGTTTGCTTATTGGCCGGGCTTTTCTTCTCGTGTATGACCTGACTTGACCTCAGAAAACTGTGGGGGGGTCATAAATCGCCTTTATAAAAATAAACGTAAAATTTTGTAGATGTCGTAGATGCAAACAATGAAAACGGGATTTTAAAAGGAAAGTTCTATATTGCACTGTTACAGCCGTATGACCGCTAATGCTATCATTAATTCCACAGGTTGCGACTCGTGTGTTTTCCGTTTTGATGACGAATGTGATGATGGTCGTGAGGGCGCTGTGTCCGACGTTTGTGACCCTGGAACAGACTGCACTGACTGCGCCTTGGTTTCCCGTAAGTTTATTACCTTATGAATGTTCTTGCCAGGGGTGTGATGTGGTCCCGGGGATGCTCCCATAGAAAGGTGTGCAGCTCGAACGGGTTACTTTTCCACGAAAAAATCCCTAAGCAGAGTTCATTATCATCCGGAAAGACTCTAAGCATGGGTCGTTAATAATTTGAAAGCAAATGTCCCGTGTTGTAGGAAAACCTTCACAGGTAACAGAATAAAGGTGAAATTTACCAAAATTTGTCAAGCAAAGCTCTAACAATGGGTCATATTTTTTGGAATTTACATGGGTAAATTTGCATTTTTGACGCGGCGGGCAGCACACTGCATGAGAATATCAGGAGTACCGCTCCCCGGGACTGTGGTGTTTCCCTGACAACAAGAAATACATTTCCAGTGGTCCAACAGACAGGCTTAGCAGTCCTGCATAGTCTGCTGCACACAAGTTCAGACAATATTTGCTGTTATGGGATCAGTGGGTTAGCAATATCACTAGTCCGTGCAAAGACTCCTGCGGTCCCCAACCTCCACTCACTGTATTTTTCGCCCTTGACGCTTATTGTCACTGTGCTGTAATAAACGGTCATACACCAGTTCCGGTATAACAACTAATTGTCATTAGTAGCTGTCGCAAACACCGGATTCGAATGAACTGCGACTGAAAGAACAACCTCAGCTACACATTTTCTTTAGTCAACCATCCTTCACTGGAGGTGATTGCCGTAAAAGGGATAGTACAGTGACCTTAGTCGTGCAACCGGACCCATTCAAAACGTCACAGCAATGCACAATACGGTCTTTCATTCACATGTCAGCAATAAGAAAGAATGACTGAGACAGTTACGCACGACATTTTGACGACGCGTTTTGGGAGTATTTTCACTTGCTGAAGAAGACAGGGCGAGTCATATTTCTGACTAAAATAGAAAAAAAAATGGCAAAATGGTCTGAAACTTCATTGTTTATTGTATTGAATGCTAGTAGGACACAATAAAATAAGTGGCATGCGTCGATGTGTGCGAAAGCGCGGATGCGCTTGAAGGTGATTTGATAAATTTACGAGGTCATCGGGCTGGTAAATTGTGTTCTTCTTTGTTTATCGACAGGAAAGGAAAGCGAAGGAAGGAAGGCTGTCGGGCGCAAAGGTTACGTAAAGAGTTACGTAA
>LD357608.1:132055-142745 GCA_001465055.1 Ptychodera flava
AATACCGGCCGTGCCCGGTATGCGTATAAGTCGTAGAGAAGTGACAATATCTGTGATAGAATTTCAATTATTCAAAGGGATTTAGCTGCAGGAAATATGAGAAACAATGTAAAAATACATAGCGAAGTAAGATGTAGCTGCTGGGGTATTTTTGGATCGACCATTAGACCTTAAGCTGTGATAGGGGTGGTCAGAGTGATATCTGTAAAGCAAAAATTTAAAATACATTTCATATCCGTGTTTGTTTCTGCGAAAAAATATAGACGGCTGTATACTTAAAGAGAATTTTTGACAAAAATGTTTACATGGTGTGTCATTTGTGCAAGATACTAACGATCTGTAAAGTCAACAAAAAGTTGCAGAATATTGGAACATACAAGAACGTGTATGTCCTCAGCGGAGCACCCTAAACCGTAATGGTGCAATCCTTATTTCCATATCACGCTAACCTTCTTTGTCCATATTAAACTTGTTTTACTCACATGAAATAAAATTACCGAGAAGCATTACGTCTTATGGTCATTTTTTTTCAACGGAAATTCAGGACTTTGGCTATACTGAGCTTAGCCGATGGAAGGGATAGGCCATGACAGAGAACATCTAGGGAGACTATGCAGCCAACCAGTCGACTGCGAGATATTGTGACCAGAGGTGTTTTATTTGTAAACGGACTATTTTCTCGTGCTTTGTACGCAGGAATATTTGGAGAGAAAGTCAAATAAATTCGCATCATGCCCTCCCACTACGATTTCAAACGTTTCCCCTTTCCGACCACTAGTTGCGCCTCTCTAGTTTTCCCCTCTCTAGTCCCCCTCTCTTCACTCCCCACGAACGAAACTTCTTTTTGGACCTGTCTCCTCATAAGGCCCCCCTCTACCCTCTCGCGTCAGATGGATTTCTCTCCCCATCGTCAAACTTTCGCAAACAACTGAATCTTATTATACGCCCGCCCACAGGGCTTCTTTCGAAGCCTCCTCTTCCTTCGAAAAAGCAACATCTTCCACCTGTTGATTCGAGAAAAGAACTTCTACCAGTTCGCCAAGAAACCGACAACAAATACGTCGTTTGCCCTGGAACACCTTTATCGGCTGCTCCTAGCAAATAAAAGCCATCAGGCCATCATCTGATCAATCATGTCCAAGTAACTCAGAAATATTCAGGATATTGACATCATGCCCCTTGGAAGTAGCTCTAAAGATGGGACTCTGTGAGAAAGAAAATGGCGAAAAAGCGTCGAAGCTTGGCATATCTTTTCTTTTTCCTTTTCTATCATAGTAAAGTACACACACAATAAACATTCCTAAGGTGATAAAGAGAACCATGGCTTCAATAAACCGCAGGGGATAAAAGGCTACAATTACTGGCTGACCTTAGTGACCTATGACCTATGACTGTCGCCGATTAGCTAATCTTTAAAATGTCTTCGCTTTCAGTCGATATATATAGTTACGAATGACCTTGGGGAGTGGAAAAATACGTGATATCTCGTACCAACGTTCATGACGCGTTTGCCAGTGATGAGAATTTTACAATTTATTTGGACATTTCAGAGTTTAATGTCCAGTGAAAATAATAACACACAAAAGGTCAGCAAGGCGCAGGTAACTTGACTTGTCTCTCTCTCTGCTACGCTAGTAGGTAGTCTGGTTAGGTAGAATGCGTCTGGGGGACAGATATTTGGACTCTCAATATTACTTTTCTTTTGCTAGTCTACGGACTCATCTGAAAGTCACCGACTTTGTTATTTTTCCCACAGGGATGGAAGCCGTTTTGAATTTGATAGATCGGTAAATGTCAAGTAATTTGTTTCTCAAACTTATAGCACTAAACTTTCCACGATGACCCCTGATTTGTGTTCACACAGTAAATGCGAGCTAATGACTCATCGATGTCTGGATTGACAGGAAACTTGTTGTTTACGTTGAAGATACCACTGTATAACATCATTAAAGGTTGTTTTAGTATGTTCACCTAATTACTAGTTTGCCTATTTTATGAACTTTCCCACTTAGGGATATAGATCTGGTGTCCTAATTCTGAGCAAGCCGACGCCAGCCGTAATGGTACGTTCCTTATTTTCATGCATGCTGACATTCTGTTTGCATGTAAAACTTGTGTTACTCACATAACATAAAATTACCGAGAAGCATTACGTCGAGGTCACTTTTTCAATCTAAATTTAGGAGCAAGGCTACAGGTAAGCTAGTGGAGGAGATGGGCAATTTCATAACACATAATAGGGACACTACGCGGTCTACCAGCCGAGTGCGAGATATTGTGACCAGGAGTGTTTTATTTCTAAACAGACTATCATTTTTTGGATTGTAAAGAAAATGGATATTTTGAGGGGAAGTCAAGTTAGTTCACATTATTCCTTCCCGCTTCTATTTCAAACGTTGCCCCAGTCCGACGATAGTTGCCTCTCTCTAGTTTTCCCTCTCTTCGCCCTCCACAAACGAAACATTCTCGCTTTAGTCTTGTCTCTACACTTTCCCGCCCAGTATGAATTTTCCCTCCCCGTCGTCAAACTTCAGGCAAGCAGTTAAATCTTACTATACGCGCGCCCACAGCCTGCACAGGGCTTCTCGTGGAGCATCACGAAACAGCAACATTTCCACCCGATGATTCGAAAAAAGAATGTCATTCGCTATTAAGCGACAACAGAAGATTGTTTTCCCTTGAACAGATTTATCGCCTACTCCAACCAAATGAAAACTATCAGATTGTTATTATGTTTTACCAACACAGAAAAAATTCACAACCCCCTTTGTAAATAGTTGTAAAGATAGGACGCCATAAGAAAGAGAATAGCAATGAAGCGTCAAAGCTTGCTATATCTCTCCTTTCTTTCTTTTTAGCATAGTGGATTACACTCACAATGAACATTGCCAGCGCCGATGTATAGAACTGTGCCCTCAATAAACTGCAGGTGGCTAGGCAGCTACAATTCTTGGCTGACCTTAGTGACCAATGACTGTCGCGGATTAGTTGACCTTTAGAATGCCTTTGTGTTCAGTCGTTTTAAGGAGTCACGGAAGACCATGGCCTTTTAAATGACCGTGGCCACTTAAAATATACGTGACTTCTCATGTTAGTGACACGATGCCAAGGGAGGCAGTTTTTTGCTATTTATTTGCTCATTTGAGAGTTTGATACCTGATGAAAACAAACAAAAAAGCCAATCAGGCGCAGACAACATGACCCGTCTCTCTACGACGGCAGAAGGTCGTCCGATCAAGATAGAATGGGTCTTTGGGGCAGAAATTCTGACTCTCAATGGTTGCTAATGTCCAAGCCTGTTCATTACTGATAGAGTTAACACGAGGATGACGGTCGATTTGAATTTCAAATATCAGTAAATGTCAAGCAATTGGCTTCCCTAGTACCAAATTTTGCACGGTGACCTAGGAGTTTTAGCTCAAGTGTTCACACATGTAAGCTAATATCTCACCAATATTTTTGATTGACTTGGCAAAAGTTTACAAACCTTCCTTTTTACAGTAAAGATTGTACGTTGGAAGTAGTTTTAGCCGTTTAAGATGAATAATTACTGTTTACATGTTTAATTAATATTCCTAATGAGGGATATACATCTTGATTGCCTTCACTAAAGTTGACGAATCTTGCTATTTAAATTGGAGTTACTAGGGTATAACAATATTGAAAGTCGTTTTAGCATTTTTTGTACAAACTTAAGACAAATTTGCATAGTTAGTAATTATTTTATTAAAAATTATAAATCTTGATTGACTAAATCAATGTTGACAAAACTTTTTATGTGAATTGAATGTACTATGATAAAACATGAATTAAAGTCGTTTTAGCATTTTTACATCAGCTAGTTACTTATTTTTATATTTTTAAACTTTCCAATATGATACTGGAAGGATATACCAAATTTCATGAAACTTGAATATTAATTAGACAGAAATAGTATGCTGGTGAAAAGTTTTCTGCATTTTCATGTCAGCTACTTGTTAATTTGTATTTTAATGAACGTTCTAAATTTGGTGCAGAAACAGGAAGGACTTGACCAAGGCCGATGAAAGTTACCATTTCAGCTGATTGGTGGTTTGAATATGTAATGGGCTTTTAGTTTGGAATGTATACTGATGGACTTGACCAGATCAATTACACTAAAAATAAAGTTGCGATACAAAGACAATAGTGAAAGAAATTTACCACTTCCATTGAAGCTTATCACATACTTTTATACTTACTGATTTTTGTGTTTATGCAAAAAAAACCGACGCTTGAATACCGAAAGAGAACCTTTGACAAAAACATTGACATACTGTGTCATTGGTACAAGATATAAAATTCTGTATAGTCTAGCAAAAATGCAGGATATTTGAACACGCAAAAAATGTGTGTCTTTACTCGGAGCAAGCCGAATCCGTACTGGTATGTTAGTATTTTTACGCTAACCTTGTGTGAGAATGTTTAACATGTTTTACTTACATGAAATACAATTACTGAGAAGTATCATGCCATAATCATGTGTTTCAATCTAATTTTTCGAACCCGGCTGCAGGTAAGCTAGGGGAAGGGATGATAATTTCAGAACACACTGGACACGATGCTGCCTACTAGCCGAGTGGGGAGTATTGCGACCAGAGGTGTTTTGTTTGTATTAAAACATACTATTTTCTTGTGGATTGTAAAGAAAATGAATATTTTGGGGGGAAGTCAAGTTAATTCACATCTACCTTGCCGCTTCTATTTTAACCGTTTCCCCTTTGCAACCACTAGTTGCCCCTCTCTTACCTGCAATAATTGAAGCCTAAGTAGTCCGTTGGGCTTTGGCTTCTGTCGTGCGGGTCTGGCTTTGCCTTCGTCACAATTCGACAAGGCGCGAGCCGCGCGACAGAAGGCTAAGCCCCACGGCCCACGAAGGTTAGAATTATTGCAGCTACCCCTCTTTAGTTTTCCATCTCTTCGCCCTTCACAAACAAAACATTCTCGCTTTGGTCCTGTCTCTTCCCTATTCCGTCGTATGAATTTTCCCTCCCTGTGATCAAACCTCCGCAAACAATTAATGTTTATTATATTCCCGCCCACAGCCTGCACAGGGCTTCTTTCGAAGAACCCCGAAACAGCAACATTTCCAACTAATGATTCGAGACAAGAATGTAATGGACTTGTTCGCCAAAAAACGTACAACAAGCACGCCATTTTCCCTTGAACAGCTTTATCGCTTGCCCCTAGCAAATGAAAGCTATCAGCCTATTATTATGTTCGACCAACACAGAAAAATTCATCATGCCCTTTGGAATAGCTCTAAGGGGCAGTGGATAATTAAAACATGCGCACGGTAAACGAAACTAAGTGCGTTTGTCCTCAACCGCCCTCCATCCTCCCCTAAACGAAAATTTGGAAGCGCGAAATTCCAACCAAGCCTCATTTCGTATCTGCATCCAACAATCGGTGATTACGTCGCTATGAATCACGCATACGCTACCGACCATCCTCCCCTCCCGCATACCCCTTCTAAAATCAGTATCTTCAGAACCAACTCCACAATGACGCAACCAATAGACTGAAATGAAACAGAGTATGGAAAATTGACTGTTACGTTATTTTACTCGTGCACTGATTCACGTGTATGTCAAAAGAATGCCGGTGTAGCGCAGGTGCCGTACTGGCCTGCTACACGCCAAACTGTAGCGCAATATTTTGCGACACAGAAAAGCGTGTAGCGAGATGTTGCAATAGGAAAACTTGTAGTGCGACTTTTTCGCACGGTAATCGAAATACAGCCAAACGCCCTCCCCTCCTGTACACAAAGTTGCCACGGCCCCTAAGGGGTGGACCATTTGATATCCTTGGGAGGTCTGGAAGATGGGGGGGGGGGGCATTTTTCTTTCCACATGTTCCGCTGGATGTTATTTTTTCCCGTGTGAATCCTGGCATTTTTTTGCATTCTTCCTTCAAAGATTTTTTTAATGCAGCAATGTTGCAAAATAATCCGTGGCACAATTCGGCCAACGAATATACAAATTTGATTTTTTGAAAAAAGAAAATCAAAATGGAGCTAATTTTCAATTTTCAAATGGTTTTATTATCTTGATTATTAACTTTTAGGCCTATTTCTAAATTTAAAATCTTTGGGCTGAGATTGAAATATAGGAAACAGGTGTATACTGCCGTGAGGATGGCACTTTGCGGCTCATACTTGCCTAAAATGCATCAAATGCATCGTGCTACCCGTGAATTTCATCATTCAGTTTCAGTTTTCGGCGCACCCTTCTGGCGCGTCATTTTAATAATATGAGGTGATTACAAAAATACCGCAAACGATGCACGAGGACATCAGCGCAGCGTATCGCTCGACGCAAAGCAGAGGGCGATGCACGTCGCCAATGCCCCAGCGCCAATGTCCTGGTTCATCCTTTGTGGTATTTTCATGATAATCTTGTTATTATACATCTTAGATTCTTTACTGGGGCATCAAATTGTCAGATTAGTGACTGTTTTAGTGCAATGTCAACATTTTTTCTTCCGATTTATAGTGCAAATGTAGAACACTATCTCAGACGGCTTCTGCAAGTCTGGAGTGTGTGTACTACACACGTACGTACAGAGCGCGCGAGGCTGAACAAAATACGACCAGACTGAGTCCCTAACATCGTCTCACATGCTGGAAGACACGGAAAAACTGTTCTTTGGTCGGTAGCGTGCGCGTGCACTTCAGGTAACGAATTTAGGTTGGTGCGTTCAGCCGCAAAAAATTCAAGAAATGGTTGATAAAGGAAGAAATCACCGCGAAATAGGTGTTCATCCCCAAAATGTTTTGCCCAGGGCAAGTGGTATCTCTGAACGAACTGTAAGACGATACCGTCTCAAACATGATATCAAAGGCCTTCAAGGTCAAGATTTGGATCGGGTTGTAAAGGGTGCAATGCATAAAGTGAGCCGGTATTTGGGTTTAAAACTATGACGGGGTACTTAGATCATTATTAGGAGAACATCATGGATGAATTGAAAATTGGAAAAACGGAAATATTCATTGTAGGAAATAGAGTTTGTTAGGGGGAAATTTGAATCACCGCAAAGTGCCATCCTCGCGGCAGTATACACCTGTTTCCTATATATCAATCTTAGACCAAAGATTTTAAATTTAAAAATAGTCCTAAAAGTTAATAATCAAATATAATTAAATCATTTGAAAATTGAAAATTAGCTCCATATCGATTTTTGTTTTTTAAGGTGAAAATTGGTTTTTGGCTGGCCGCAATGTGTCACGGATTCAAAATGAATCTGTTTGTCATACATCAACGGACTTGTACATAAGTGCAAAGTTTATAAAGTTAATAAACTTTAATTGGAATAACATGACAAACTGACTTAACATGGTCGTGCGTGGACAGTGGCTTGGGTCGAGATTTGTTTGACAGTTGATTCGACAATCCTTTATATTTACACTTGTTTGCGTTAGAAAGATTACGTGGTATCGAAGTTTATTTACTGAGTTATTTTAAAGTTAAAATTATTTGTTAAAGTTATTAAAGTTACCTAAACTAAATGTAATGGTTTTTTATATGTAAAACCCTTGATTTTCAAATTCTTTGTTGGCATGAAAATAAATCTGTGGCACATTTCGGCCAGCCAATAAACCAATTTTCACCTTCAAAAACGAAAATCGAAATGGAGCTAATTTTCAATTTTCAAATGGCTTAATTATCATGATTATTATTACGATTTAGGCTTATTTTAAAATTAAAATCTGTGGTATAAGATTGATATACAGGAAATAGGTGTATACTGCCGCGAGGATGGCACTGTGCGGCCATTCAAATTTTCCTCTAACAAACTCTATTTCCCACAATGCATATTTACGTTTTTCCAATTTTCAATTCACCAAATATCTTATTCTCCTATTTTCTTTTTGGGCGTGGCAGCTGATAGTATCTATCTTTTGCCTAGGAATGCATCAAATTGTGACAGATAATTGCCCGGGCAACTCGTTCAATGGATCGAGTAACGAACATACAAAGAACGATAGTTGTGCGGCCACCGGAAAGGAAAGTCCGATATGAATCAGTTTGACCTGAGCTGCTGAAGTTTATGCGCATTTCCCATCAATGTCTCAGACTTGAACGTTGTGAAATATTGTGAAAGCCATCAGCCCAATCAGAGTGCGGCATCCACATTTAATTTTATCTGATTAATTTATTCAGCTGTCAATCTTTGTAAGCAATGATGTTCTCCTCACAATGATCTAAGTACCCTGTCATAGATTTTAACCCGCATGCCGGCTCACTTTATGAATTGCACCCGTTACAACCCGATCTAAATCTTGACCTTAAAGGCGTTTGATATCATATTTTGGACAGTATTGTATTACAGTTCGTTCAGAGATACCACTTGCCCTGGGCAAAACATTTTGGAGATGAACACCTATTTCGCGGTGACTTCTTCCTTTATCAACCATTTCTTGAATTTCTTGCGACTGAACGCACCAACTTAAATTCATTGCCTGAAGTGCACGCGCACTCTACCAACGCGTACTCTACCAACCAAAGAACAGTTTTTTCTTGTCTTCCAGTGTGTGAGACGATGTTAGGGACTGGTCGTATTTTGTTCAGCCTCGCGCGCTCTGTACGTAAGTATGTAGTACACACACTCCAGACTTGCAGAAGCCGTCTGAGATAGTGTTCTACATTTGTATTATGAATCGGAAGAAAAATGTTGAAATTGCACTAAAACGGTCACTAATCTGACAATTTGATGCCCTAGTAAAGAATCTAAGATTTATAATAACAAGATTATCATGAAAATACCGCAAAGGATGCACTAGGACATTTGCTCAGGGGCATTGGCGACGTGCATCGCCCTCCGCTTTGCGTCGAGCGATACTCTGCGCCGATGTCCTCGTGCATCCTTTGCGGTATATCCGTAATCACCTCATATTATTAAAGTTACGCGCCAGAAGGGTGCGCCGAAAACTGAAACTGAATGATGAAATTCACGGCTAGCACGATGCATTTGCTGCATTTCAGGCACGTATGAGCCCGTATCGAAATTCAAAAACACACTGACCCCCAAATTGGGCATTTCAAAATAGTTGACCCCATCACAAAAGTAATAAACAGGATGACCCCCATGAATCAACAGGCCTCCTAGGCTGAAGAAACTGATCAGCCCCTCATTCCCGCTAATTTTTAAAAGCATCTTGTGCGAATTATCGTAACCAAGCCCTCCCCCAGTATATTTGGTCTCACTGAGATAACTGTTAGACCTATTCGATATAGTTATTTCCGCTATAGTAATGAAAAGATACTGGCCACGTCCCAAATGAAATGGGAAATTTGATATTTAGTATGTTGGAAATTGAAAAAAAAACCCGGAAATGTGCATTGAGGGAAATAGAGTTTGTCAGAGGGAAATTTGAATGGCCGCATAGTGCCATTCTCACGGCAGTATATACTCGTTTCCTAAATTTCAATCTCAGCCCAAAGATTTTAAATTTAGAAATAGGCCTAAAAGTTAATAATCAAGATGATAAAACCATTTGAAAATTGAACATTAGTTCCATTTCGATTTTCTCTTTTGAAAATGCAAATTGGTTTATTGGTTGGCCGAAATGTGCCACGGATTATAATACTAGACGATGACAGTTTTGTTTTAACATCTTCTGAAATTCTGTCATTTGACTTGTCAGTGCAATCTGTTGATGTCGCAATCATACTAGAAAACAATATTATTATGTGGTCAACACACAGGAGATGATATGCATGTGTCTACAGAGTGTGTTCACTTATCTAAAATCAGTGAACAATTCAAAAAGGCAAATGTAACTGAAAATTAATTTCAAGAGGCTTTTGGAAAAACAAGAATGGTGCACGGAAATGAAAAAGTTACATCCCTCAAGGTTCTTTCTCGGATACCGTGATAGATTTTTTCTTCCAGATTAGCTTGCCATTTTTTTTCCATAAGTCATCTAAGGCAGAATTTTTTCCCCCTGCATCTGCTGGGAATTTTTTTTTCGAAAATCTTCCTCATCCACCCAGGAGATCAAATGATCCACCCCTAAAGGTGAGACGCTTTATGGGAGAGAATAGCAATGAAGTGTCAAATCTTGCTATATCTCTCCTTTTTCAGCATAGTGAATTACACTCACAAATAAACACTGCCAGCGCCGATGTACAGACCTATACCTGAAATAAAACGCAGGGACTGAACGGCTACAATTCTTGGCTGACTTTAGTGACAAATGACTGTCGCGGATTTAGTTGACCTTTAGAATGCCTTTGTGTTCAGTCGTTTTACGAAGTTACGAATGACCTTGGTCACTTAAATGACCTTGGTCACTTGTAACATACATGAAATCTCATGCCAACGTTAGTGACACGATGCCAGCGGAGACAGTTTTTTGCAATTTATCTGCTTGTTTGAGTGTTTAATACCCGATGAAAACACAGAAACAAAAGCCGGGCAACTTGTCCCGTCTCTCTACGACGGCAGCAGGTCGTCCGGAGGAGATAGAATGCGTTGACAAATATTCGGACAGATACTCAAATTTTACAATTCCAGATCTTTCCTAGTCTACCATGTGTGGTTCAAGCCTGTTCAAGCCTGGTTACTCAACTGACTCAAAAATTTGAATCTCTTGCAAAGGGATGGACCATTAGATCTTGGGAGGCGGGGGTGGTCACAATGAAATTGTGAAAATTTTTTTTTACTATTG
>LD357613.1:0-19924 GCA_001465055.1 Ptychodera flava
TGATTTGGAGGGGGGGTCGCTTTTTATGTTTCATTTGTCGCTCAAATTCCACCGGCCCCCCCCTCCCCGTAAATACCGAATGCTCCCTTACTCACTAAAATAGATTATCGACAATACGTCGTGAGTTGTTTATTATTTGGCTCCGAGATTTAAAAAGTCTACCCGTCAGAGTAACTAATTAGAGAGTCTGCCGAGGCAGTACTGTGACCGCTTATCAAGTTCCTACGCGCAATGCTGCTGCAGTGTAATATTGACATATTTCTGAGGGTCTGCACTGCAACTGCGTGTAGGCATAAATACCGATCATCATTTAGGATTCTAGTGCTGTAGGGAACTTTTTTAAGTAATCACGTAAAATAATGACCAAAATATTTAATTTTTATCAATTGTTTCCATAATCATAAATATATTGTTTTCACACTCTTGCTATCACTGATAACGCCATATGACCCTATGTATACAAAAGAATAGTGTGTGAGTTAAGTTCTCTCGTAACGAAAAAATTTACATCTGAATTGAAGAAACCATTGATCAATAACTCTTTGTTCGCAGTGTCATAATGACTGAAATGAAGAGCGCACTGATCATTGGCAAAGAGTGGATGCCGAAAAAGTGTTCTTTGACTGTCAGGTTTGTGCAGAAAGAGTTTGCCATCAACCTTTCCAGACAACGTCATCGTGTTTACTTCACAGTTTTAAGCGCCACTGATGAAGAAAAAGAAGATGCAGAACGAAACGGTGTTCATTTAATACTTCCAAATCCTAAACCGACGACGAGAGTAGCTGAAGATGATATGCTTCTTCTCCATAAGGAAACCTTTCCTGATCTCAAGAACCACAAGCCAGTATCGGTGATATTTGGTCATGCATGCGAAAATGGAACCGCTGAAGCTGCTCTGGTCATCAAAAATGACTTATTTGAAGATGCCGTTTTCATTCCATTTTATTATGAAATCCCCGAAGACATGGGTTTAGATCCAGAAACCTTGCAAGACAAGATAGATGAAATGATGGAGTATGCTGAAGAAGCTTTTGCTATCGTCTCAGTAGGAACAAACATATACAACTACAATGAAAGCGTGTACAACCACTTGAACAAGCAAAAACACCTTCCATACATTCCATGGGTTGGAGAGGAGTTCAAGAAGTTTGAAGTGCCACAAACCACTGTCGACACAAAGATAGAAGTGTATTCTATGCATACAGTAGTTGACGACCAAACTCTTCACAGCTTGGAAGCAGCAGCCATTGCCATGGGAAAGGTAGCCAACTTCTATAAGTATGATAAATTTCGACCGCAATGGAAGATCCGAGGGATTCCAAAGAACTGCTGCAAAAAATGCGAAACGTTCCTCTATAAGAAAGCCAATTCGAGTTTTCTGAAAGTAAACAGTTATCCACCTTTACCAGATAAGATAAAACAGGATCTGAAGCAGTGTCATCTGTTGGCAGTATTCACCACTAAAGACGATCCATTTGGTATGGTTGGTTTGTTAGGCTGCGCAGCAGGTGTACCATCCCTGGTGTCGAAATCAACAGGCTTTGCCTCTTTTATCGAAGCAGAGTTTCCAGACTTAAGCTCAGTTGTTTGCAACATTGAGCCAAGAGAGACCATAGAAGGAGCAAGTGAAAAATGGGAAGAACGCATCATGACAACTTTGAAGAACTATGATGTTGCGTGTAATACTAAACAAAAACTGATGGCAAAACTGTATGAAGCTGCAAAGGATGGCATAATTGCTGATTGTCAGACAAATTTGCTAAATGTAGTGTCAAAACGCCTTGGAGATGACCGGATCAAAAAGCCAGATGAAGGGTAATTCATTTTATGACATTATTTCCATTTATTTGTAAGGCTGTTTCAGGGATAAATCATAAACCAGTTTGGTATTATAAAAGTCTAAGGACATTACAAACTTATTTGCACGAGTGAATTACAGTTTCATCGTCACAATATAAATTACTCAATGTACCTTTTGAATCATTATAATATGAATAACTTAATATACGTAAGTCATACTTAAAAGACGGTGACTCGAACACAACTGTTTGCTCTACCAGTTAATGCTCTAGTTATACGTATGATACATCATTCGGTGTTCATAAACAGCTCATATATTTAAAGAGTGTCTCAAAGTCCCTGCGGTTTTTTTTCCTCAATACTTTGATGCAGAATACGAGGATAAGGAAGAGACCGGAACGAATGAAACTGCTGCTCCCCCTGAAGAAGAAAAAGAAGTTGCAGAAGAAAACGCTGATCCAGGACAATCAAATAATGGCAGTGATCAAAATGGCGACGATCGTTCGAGTACGCATATACAACAGACCGATATAGGTAAGTGCTTGCAAGCAGAATGTAAAAATGTCGAAATGAGTTTTGATACTGACTTTTGCATGTATTAAGAAAGATGAAAAAATGATACGTGCCACCGTATTATTAGAGTTTGGAAAACGGAATCTAGTTTACTATTTCACTGCACTTGCCTTTACGTGTTGTTCAGTTCCCATTGTGCACTGGACTACCTATGATATCCTTGACTTCAACTTCTCTCTTCCGCTACATAAACCCCCATAGGAAATACTTTTGTGTGCACCTATGGGATGTGGCATTTTGTGGGATTTAGGACCCGACACTCTTCGTTCTACCTCACCGAGCAAAGAGTTGGCATAGAGGTGTACATAGTTTCATGATACAAAAAGCGTTTAAAGACGATGTGTGTGCACTTAATTACCTTCAAGCAAATTTAAGTTTGACATACCAGCTTTGAAAGATAGGTGAAGCAGCATAAGTAAAAAACTGAATAAATTGGCCTCAAATTTACGCCGTCGAATTTCATCATTTTTGGGCACAATCAGCATTACATTATCCTTGGAATTACTGCACAAAAGCTTTAAAGCCATCGAATAGCGTAGTTTGTAACAAAAATGTCGTGTATGTGGAAAATTGGTCACAAATGTACACTTTATAGTCAAGTATCATCATCATTTGAACAAATCAGCTTGATATCATTCGTGGGGACATATACGACGAGTTTAAAGCTATTGGAGTTGTCTTTGAAAAACAGATCTTTACCAGGAAAATGCGAAATCGTTGCCTCTAAATAAATTGTTAATTTTATCATCATTTAAATCAAATTTCAAAGCGACCACGTCGCCGACTTTGGGGGCGAAAGAATTTTAACGCTTTTTGACAAAGATGAGAACCATTATATTGAATTAATGTAGGGCATCACCATGAATGTATGTCCCACATGTCAAAGCAAGCATAAGAAGTAGTTCTCGGGGTGTTGATGTTTGACATTATTCGCATTTTCTAAATGTATTTTTCGCACAAATGTGATCATTCCACTCAAGAGAGAGAGAGAGAGAGAGAGAGAGAGAGAGAGAGAGAGTGCAATTATGCATGTAACTATGCTGAGAGAGAGAGAGTCATGCAATTATGCATGTAACTATGCTTTACGATTTAAATATCTTACATTAGGGATTGTGGAAGTCCGTATCGCTGTATTAGACTGTACGCCAATTGTCGATCATGGTGGAACCTGTGGAACACCGCCTGAAGAAATAAAAAAGATAGCAACGTCTATGCTAAGTGAAATAAGAACCCCAGAAGACCTACTTTACGTACAGGAACATCTACAGAGTCTTGGTCCCATCACTATCAGACTGATAAAAGAAGGAAGTCTGTGTGTGGTACTGGACTGTGAGACATCAGAATGTGTGGAAAAGTTATGGGTGGATTACAGACGTGGAATATTAAAATCAGTGTTTACAGATGATATCGGAACTGATGAAAGACTACAAAGATATGGAGTATCGGCTGTGTCTTTAGAGGTGTCGTTGCCTCGATGGCAATATCGACGGGCAGTCGTGCAGTTGAAATATTTGAAGGAAGGTAGGTTACGTTCCTTATATTTTCATCACAGTACCATACAATCTCAACGTAATTTTTTACAAATAGACATATCCGTGATTTTTCAAAGTTTTCTGCACGGCACGATGAGAACATTCAGAGATAATCGAAGGAGAATGATTGATTTTGCAATTGTATGTTTGACTTGTTCATGATTGAGTGAAGTTTTGTTCGTGACCAAGCATACTGATATAAAGTAACAGAGGAACATAATGAGCCAAAATGAGCCATTTTGGGTTTTGAATCAAAGATCATTCTCAATCAGAAATATCGTTTAGCACAAACATCTTAACGTAATATTGTACCTTGAAAACATTTCGTTAATAGGTTACGAGCCAAAAGGATTGCTTTCCGATCAGTGCCAAATATGTGGAAATATGGTTCCTATGGGTAAAAGTAACCTGGCGTTATCCAAACCATCGCGAAAACAAGGTAACGTACGATCACGACTCAATGAATCAATCAGTCAAACAACCAACCAAACGTATTGCGATATGATCAAAACAAACCAAAAGTGTTGAAGTTTTGATATCGTTGAGTTGTATCCGCAAGTGTTTGAACATTTTTATAGAGATGAAAACAATGACATTTACTTATTATTCTTAACAAAAATATTATCTGACATACGTCTACTTTTCGAGGCGGAGGTATTCAATTATATGTAGAGCAAGTCATACTATGGAAAATTTTTCGTATTAAAATTTCCTGGAAACTTGTAATGCTATTAATACTACGTTGCAGGTGATATTACTCCTTACGTAGCGGTCGAATTAGAAAGTTCTATCTCTACATCTGACCTAAGAAAAGCAGCGTTGACCCAAATACTCGGAGGCGGTGGCACTTATGAAACTGATATACCTGTCCAAACTACAGAAAAAGAAGTATCGTCTATAATGCTTCTGAAAGTAAAAACACCTCAACAAGTCTCAGCTTTGGCGAAAGAGCGACCAGAGATATTTGGTGCACTTGGAATTAATCGATATTTGAATCTAGATACAAGTCAGCTGTCACGTGTAAGATCAGAAGAGAACTGTCAGTACGATGCAATCGGTGAGTGTGCTGGATGAATTTTGTATCAATTTTAAGAGAAAAAGTGCAAACTGACACTTTCTACTTTCCCCGATCATGTACTGTAATAAAACGGTCTTATTCTTGTGTTTACTTCATCTTGAAAGAATTGAAGACAATGATAGAAGAGAGCGGAGTTACCACTACTTCCGAGGCGTTCGCACAGCAAACAGATTCAGGTTTCATAGAGCACTTGTTCAGGATTTTGGAATCACCCGCAACACATACCTATCTACATACAGTCACTCTGATGTATGACGAACACAAGTTCCGACAACAGTTGAAATCCTTACAAGATCAGTATCATACCATGGTAGCAAATCATGAAGAAATTGTGAAGAAAGAAGAAGAAACGGCAGTAAAACTTGGCAATACAATCACCAAACTCAAAGGGGAAAAACGGACATTACTAAAGACCGTTGATGAAATAATTAATCCAGAGAGCGAAAGGAGGCCGTCTGTTGATACGAATATTGAAGGTAAATTCTCGAAAATGATGTAAAAAGTTATATTGCATGTACCTTTTAGCATCTGTCTGAATAGACAGTTGTCGAAAACAGCAATGTTTGCCGATGGTACGATGGTTCGTGTTTTATGTATTTTCCCAAGTAAATGTGATTCACAAGACAAATTGCATGAGTAACTGATTTTATTCTTCCGTCAAGCAGAATAGGTCTGAAGTGAACACTAATATATACATTTTCAGCCACTTACCTGATTCACATTCTCGTTACTACCAACAGAATTTTCGTTTAAATTCGACGATACACAACATTCCTACGAAGAAATACTGCATAAGTTACCCTGTCATTTTACGTGGAAACTGGAGGTGGATTTTGATTTTAGATTTGAGGTAATAAATAATTGCAAGCTATTTATACATTATTCTTTACTGAAACATACTGCGTTATTCATTTCAAGACAAATCTGTCGTACTGTCATCACCATATTACACTTCTACAGTCCAGTAGTATTGGTATAAGAGATGCTAAGATTATAGATTGTTCATATTCATGCAATTAGTATAGTTGGCACAGAATTTGTGCATCTCCTGAATATACTTTTTCAAATGCGTACACCGAGAATCTGTTTGTTTCTTTTGATGTAGTGAGGCAGTTGACGTTATTGTATTATAAAATCACTGTCTCATCTCTTCCACTCTAGTATCTAATGCCTGCTGTTGATGATATGCTTGAACATCATGGTGATCTCGCTCCTGTGGCCAGCAAAGCCTTGAAAGGTTATCTGTACGTGTCAAAACTGAGACCGGAACACGAGAGAGACCCGGAAGCCGCCTTAAAATGGTTTGACGAAGCCCTAGCTGACAATCAAAGGGAACTTGAAAGATGTGATGATAACGATGGACCACAGGGTGATAAGTTGGTTCTTCTTGCAGATGTAGCATGGGTTCATTTCTTGTTTGATGAAACGGTAAAGGTTAGAGAAGGGTTAAACGAAATCGCAAAGTCGTTTGTAGGCGAACTGACGGAGAAACAAAAAGCGTATATTTATGGTCACAAGGGCGTTGCTTTTGTCTACTTCACGAAGGAAAACAATGATGAGGAAATTGATTGCTTACAACGAGCTTTGTTGGAGTTCCCAAAGCAAGTCGATTGGTTACTTTTCTTGGCTTCTTTCTTGTCGATTACGATATTGCAAATATTCGACGATTTAAAATGTAGAGAAGCCTCAATGATGATTTACCGATTTACACATTTGACTAAAAAGATTCTTGAAATAAATCCGAATCAGGGTTGTGCCATGGCAATGTTAGGAGAGCTTTATACTTATATGGGTCAATATGACAACGCAAAACCTTACGTAGAACGGGCTCTTGAATTGCATCCAACATCGACAATAATACTATCTGGGATGTGTCAATTTTTGATTCATAGCGAAGACTATGATAAGGCCTTAAATTTATTCTATAATGCCATAAAACAAAGACCGGAATATCCACTACTTACGTTTAAGCTAGGGGAAATATATGTTGCAAAATACCAACGGTATCCTTCCTTTGAAACAAATCATCAGTTACTGCCTAAAGCACTGCAGTGTTACGACGAAGCTATAAAACTTGCTGGCGGAGTATACCACCACGCTGTCTTTGCGAAGGCCCACGTCCTTCAATTATTGGAAAAGTATGATGAAGCAAAAGAAATACTCACCCAACTCATCGATGGCGGCACGCTGTCATGTCCCTTCTACAAATCATCTGCATTCTTTCAACTTGCATGTACGTACGAGTTGCTTAATGATGACAAGAATGCCTGGATCTATCTTAATAAAACAGTAAATTTAGGGTCTGAATACCGTGATGGAAAAAAAGCAGCTCGATTTGCTGTAACGATGCTAGAAAAGAGACTGGAGCGGGAAGGCAAGAACGAAACCGTTTTACTTGAACTTGGTTCAATGCATATGAAATTACGAGAGTTTGAAAAGGCATGTGAATACCACTTAGAAATACTTAATTTGTAGTGTAGTTAACGAAATGGATGAAAAAAGAGATGTCGAAATCGCCCAATCATGTTTCGTTTCGCGACGTAAACATACTTTTGTTTTCTTTGGAAGTCAGATAACTGGCTTTTGAAGCCCTGGCGGATTTTAATCGCCAAGACTAAATCAGCAATAGGTAGATGCCGAAGTATTCAGATTGCTTGGCAAAGGTTATATATGGAAATGTGTAGCATCAACTGAAACGTAGAATGTGTAGTTTGAATGTTACACACGCCTGCGTGATAACGTCACGCAGGTACACAGACGGCGACTGTGTGGTGTCATAAGGCGAACGAGTTTTGTAGGCTTATAAAACGAGTCGTTGAGGGACTCAAAATTTGTTAAAACACTGGTACTAGAGAGTCTTTCAAGGAGGTAACCCTTTCTCAGTCTAGGAAAATCTTTGGAAAATAAAATACCTTGCATCCGATGTTATGAAAAATCGTATTTCCATGAGTTCAGCGGGTACGCAACTGTAAAAAACTTTACCCAGCTTTACGGGCAGGCATTGTTATTTCCTTCTTTGCTCCACGCTCCAATTACAAAATTCAAAGTTTCGAATCCACAAAAACACTTCCATTGCAGACAACTCCTCTAATCCTTGAGTTAATATTGTTTGTTATTTGTGTTCACACCTCTATCGGGAGATGTGCAACATTGTACACATTTGCCCAGTGGTCAGTAGACGTATTGTGTCGCTTACTTCTGAAGCAGATCAGCCAGAGTTTGAGAAAGTTCCAGTGTTTCTTGTTGATCTTTTCAATCAAGGCCTTTCATTCGTTCCAATAGAAGGGACGATGTTACCTTTACACATTGTAAAATTTTAACTTCGTCGATGTGACATATGTATTTTGGATGCCATGTCCTTCGGACAGGATTTTCGCAGTAGCAACTGGTAATGTATATTCTTCCCATTTCCAGTGACAATTTTAGTTCTGAATTCATGATATTTACATCTCCGGTGGACAATGCCATATAACTTTGTTATTTCTGGTTGATTTCCAATTAACATGGATGTGGATGACCATTATTTTAATACATCACATAAAATGCTAAATTTCATATTGCTTCTCTGTGTTTTTTCTACGTGTCCGTTTTTTTTATGAAGAAGCAAGAGATATAATTCTGGTAATTTATGCGTTTCTGTGATATGTCTACTTCAATCAAACAGCTTTAATTGGATTGTACAGATACTGTAACAACATGAAGAAGCTGGAAGTCTCAGTAAAATCGATTTTCAAAAGACGTATCGACTTGGTTCTAAAACGTTTTCACACAAATTGTTTCGATATATTGCCGAGATTCTAAGAACATTAGTATCATACACTCATTAAAGATAACTTTGTTATTTCTCAAATATAGATTTAAATTTGCCTCACACTTTTGAGCCAGACTTCGAAATAACTATATAAAGCACAAATATACTGAAAGCGTTTGTTCTTGTAATTATGTGAGGGTTCAAATATTGTTCAAAGTTTTTATTATTTACTTTGACATTTTTATGCGTAACATCATGAGTAATTGTACTATTCATTCGTAGAATTATTTTGGAGCTTTTTCGCATACGATCCTATTGTGAAGTAAGTCATTTTTTGGAAAACTAACTATAAAAGAATGAAAGAGGGACAAGATATTAAATACATGTAATAATGATTTATGATGTATTTGCCAGAACTATGTTGTATAGAACATTCTTCAAAAGTTAGGAATGGAAAATGGTTTTCCTGAACTTTTCGTTTGAGGTACATGAAAATTATATACGAAGGTTGTATGGAATATGAGAAATTATCTTATGTAATTTTATGTCAGTTAATGAATACATTTTCACCTATTTGATTTCACTGACTGATGGAACCCTTATCATGCTAGTTTTTAAATTGATTTCAAAGGATTTGTATATGTGGCCTCCAGTTTTCCAAGTCCTAAAAAGATAGGTAAATACACTAGTATCCAAGAAGTGCCAAGTCAGTATACATGTATTACACGTGAGGCGTGCATTTATGTGTTATAAAGTGCTTTGTTTTTCTCAAATGTAACCTTCGTCTTCTAATCTATACCACATGTTTCTATTTCTGAATCAGTTTGTACATTACTTCGTAGTTCTCGTAATTAGACTCTCCACAGCCGCTGTGTCTTGTTTTGTGCGCGCCGCGATGGGCCTGCATTCGAAGGCTACGCTGTGCAGGTGTGAGAGGACGCGCTGCCAGACACAGCGACTGTCGGTTCTAGTAAGGATATGAATATTCATAAGGATAGTGACGTCAAAAGAAACGCCTATCTAACTGGGCGGAGAGAATATATACTAGTAGTTTGTATACGCGGTATGTTTTTATTTGTCATTTATAATTTTATTTCGCTATGGTACATGTCATTTGTTTTTGATAGACAGATGCGGGGAGTTCTATAAAGTACCCGGATCAGGCAGAAATCCGACTGGTCTCTTGCAAGAACGTCCAGACCCTGGGATTCGCGTCACGTCTTTGAACGACACGCGCGTGTTTCAACTGACAGGGAAGAACGCGAATCGCAGAATCTCTGCCAGACTATATCGTAATATGTGTGCTATATGATTAGCAAACTTAAGGAAAATGGTTTTACTTAGAGCGGACGTATTTTGCCTATCCTCACTTTACTTCTTTTTGTTGTCAATAACTTATTCTGCTGCCTCCGTTTGTAATTGTTGTGTAAAAAGGTTTGTTCCATTATCAGTTCAATCCATCGTAAAAATTGCATTTAGCCACAGACAAAAAGAAAAAATTCTGATTTAGCCGAAGTGGATAAAGATACATATGTGAGATAACTTAGAATCGTCAGATAGAAAATCAAATGATTTTATAATAAACAAATTTTGATAACATAAATGTACTCTGAATCAAACATCCCAATAATGTTCACATAGGAAAAGAAGTCGGACAATTATTTCAATATGCAAGATTCCTGGTATGTGACAGACTTACAAATATTATTGTACCGGTAGTGGACTACATTTGAAAAATAACATGGACTTAATATCTTCATAAAACACACAATACAAAGAGATGGTACTTAATCACTCAGTCCTATCTTCAATTTTTGTAAAAGTAGACAACTCTCCACTGCTCTATCACATTCGCTCGAAATTCCAGCATTCTGGGTGAGGTAATGCGAACTAGTCTTTCCATGGACTTTCAACTTTCAATTTTAAAATTTACCGAATTCTAGGAATTTCATTGCATTCTACTCGAATTTGCGAACAAGTTCCCATTGTCGTCATTTGTCATGCTTGAAACTGTTTTGTAAGACTGAGATTTGAATTATTCTTTAAAATATAAATTGTTAAATCAAACAGATGTCTATTAACACATCTTATAAAGGCTGAACTTCATCTTGACGCGATATAATTCATAATTTCAAGGCGTGACGTAGTACTTACAAGAGATATAGAACAGTTTATTTAAAGAGATCCATATTATGAAACACTGTAACGCTGTGTGATCACAAATTAAATTGGCAATTTTAGTTTCTGAAATGTAAGGCCGTCGTGCGATGGGCTCGCTGCGTTTAGTTGAATCAACCGTTGTCAGAAGACGCCTGTTGACACTACATTTATTTACTTTGTAATTACCACACTGGTATGCTGGGTATAGTTTAACGGTTTCAGTGTTTGACCGTTGTAAAATGTTAACCCTGGGAGCTAAATTGAAAAAATATTACTTATCTATCTATTCAAAGAATGTTTTTGGAGAAAGTTCATGAATTTACATGGACTCGGAAACCCATTGCTAGTGTGGTGGTGGTGGTGGTGGCGGTGGAGATAGGGAGTCAGAAAGCAAAGGCGGAGAAATATTAGTGGCGACAGTAGGCTGAGCAGACGATGTGAAAGTCTGGCCAGTATTTGTATGCGATGGAATATAAAGGGAAGGAAATGGATACATCTGAGAATAAACTGCGGAATGATGTTGATATGGTCGTTGTTCGTAATAGTATGATTGCGGTGAAAAATTATACAGCGATATTTGCATTGGGTAATGTTCTTTGTATCTGTCTATGCGTTCATTGTTGCTCACAGGTATACCGGGTACACTGAATGTATTTTTTATTTTCCACCCTTTTTCTTTTTCACTTAGAAATGTTTAATTTATCAAATACTATAAACGTCCATTATACGGGACGTACGGCTATTCTCGGGCCTGAAAATCACTTCACGTCGCCGTCACATCACGTTGCTGCTAGGTAGCTACCGCGCCGTCCCTTCACAGAGCCACAGCTTTTCACTTAAACTTTACGTCACTTTTATCATCGCAGTCTTTTTCTGCGTATATAGTTATTCAATTTGATTGCTAAGCGTCTTGGCTGACTCATCACAACCCTTATCTTGCTCAATATGCCATCGATACAGACTGACAACATTTCAATTGCCAGGTTGTTTTTTTTATTTTAATTTTACACAGATAAAAAAGGAACAGCTCTCTATCACAATATTTTTCGTTATGGCCACGAGTACTTTTGGGCGAAACGAGCACTGCGGGTCATTAAAGCCCCAGTATTTGTAACTTTTAACAATTTTTTTCATATTTTTGATTAAAATGACATCCTCAGTATGTGAAAGTAGACCATAATTAATACTGACTCGCATGGTTTGCATGCCCAGCCCGCCTCACGATTAACGGTAAAAGGAGTGAAAAATGACTTCTTGTCCGGACCAGAAGTCAGCTTTGTTGACACACGAAACGAAACGTAATCACACCACCGCGCATGCTCAACCACATCTACGCAAGTTTTACTGTGGCGTCCGTAGAAACTATACGCTCTTCGAACAGGTCTGGTCAATCGAAACTGGAGACTCGGCTAAGACCGCGCGAAAGTTGGGTGAAATACCGGAGAGATATAAATATGTAAGTGTTTACAGATTGTTCCGACTATAATGAGCCATGCAAACAAACATCTTGAACAGCTAAACTAACGACGGAGGCAGTCGATTGTAAGCTGCATGCAAGGCATTGCACGTTATGACCGACGGTACGGAGATCAAGTCTGCTGAATGAATTGAGAGAGAAAAACATATATGAATAAAAATTCAACACTTCACCATTGTAATCATTGAACTAGTCGTTTCTTCCATTATGGAGTATAATAAAAATTTCGTTGAAAATAAATGATAGCGTGATAGCGGCTCTGTATCACCACGTAAGCGCACTGCCCAAACGAGTGCAAAGAAATTAGACGAGCAAGATCACGCGTACATCGAACTTCTAAAAACGGAAAAGCCATCGATTACGTTGTAGTTGATAATTGCCCCACACACCATAACAGAGGATGAGCAGTTTTGTCGGAGTTTCTGGATATCTTAGGGATCGAGTACATATTCACTCCTACGTACTCGCCAGATTTTAATGCTGCTGAATTTGCATTCAGATGTTTAAAGACTGTGTTTACACAACCATTCTATCGACAACTTGCAAGCGAAAACTTGGAATATGCCCAGTGTTCGCGGTGACTTTGTTCTCCTCGCGTACGGCATACGCATTAGTCTGCTAAAATTGCGTAGTGGCTGGATTTGAGTGCGTAATTTCACTTCCGCATTCGATTGATGAAAAAACTGACTGCAAAATACAATGTGCCGTTGAATAAACCTACACTACATATTTTAATGAAAACAGTTTAATGAACAACTTGAACAATGTTGAAACGTAACAGCGAAGGGTATACATGCGACCGTCAAAACACGTCGGGCAACCCAAAAGTTAGAGTTATGGCAGCTTACAGAGCTTATCCAGACGGTTTCTGGACGTTTCGGCACCAGGTCGTTTCGGCCCAAGACGTTTCGGCCTTCCAATTTCAGGCCCCAAGTCGTTTCGGCACCGCAACCAAAGATCTTTCGGCACCACTGAAGGCTACCTGTGGGAACTAGTGCTGGAGCGTAATGTTACAAATCAAAGTACTAAAAGTATAGCGTCAACTAACATTCACGTACATGCTTTAATCTTTGTGAGAACATGGGAAGAGACCGTAAGAAAAAACTTCATATCATTTTCAAATCTGTGACACAAGTTTATCGATACGACACGGCAAAAGTTTGAAAGCGGTGACGAAACAGCACGGCAAAATTCACACAAAATGCACATAAAGTACTGGTCAGAACGCAAAGGTCATGCTTACGAATATGACAGATCAGTCAATTACTAAATAGTTTGAAAAAAAATTGAAACACAGATGCCGAAACGTCTTGGATTGCGGTGCCGAAGTGACTTGGGGCCGGAAATTGAGAGACCGAAACGACTTGGGCCGAAACGACTTGGTGCCTGAACGACCAGTTACCATCCAGACACTTCTGCAGTGTTCAAAATTTATCGGGATTCCGATGAGCTCTACCGATGAATCATTTTTTCACGGATTCGTAGAGCAAGGTTGAAAGAAAACAGATTTGTCTGCTTCGACGCCATGCTGCATGTGTGCTTGATCAAAATTTGGGAACAGCGAGACGCGATGATCGTGCACGGTTGGCATTTATATAATTTGTCGCGACATTTCTGTCAATCACTCACTTTCAGAAACTATCGCTTACATGAAAATTAGCAACGTAATTCATAGGCACAGCTGACATGATAACGTGCCTAACGTGATAACGTGTGGACTACGATGCCGATTTTTCAGACAACGCCCAGAGAATCCGAAACTTTCCACACAAAATGAGTGATTGACAGAAATGTGTTGCAACAAATTTCATCAGGTTGTCACCTATAGCTCAGTCGTGGGGAGTGCTTTCGGTGTTATCCTTTGCGTATAGAAAACGCATAACGATGAAAAAATGCGTAGAGAGTCAATTTCAATGCGTAAATACGCACGATTTTTGCGTAAACGCGAACTCTGATGCCATACTTCAAGCAGTCACTGAAATTACACCGGAACGGTGTTTAGCTTTCTTTCGATCAGTGGGATATCTTACCATATAAAAGTTCATTTGTTAATGTAGTTGTTCTCTAAGCTGTGACGAAATATGTTTTAAGTTTTATTCACATTTGTACTCAATGAATTTCTTGTTCAGTGTTCTGTTATAAATAGATAGCTCAGTGTAATATGTACTGGTGGTCACTTGTTGTTTTTTTTCTCTTGCCACGCCAGCTGTAATCTGAAGTGTGTCTGCTGCTTAATAAAGGCCTAATTTCTTAATTACGGCGGCATCTCTTGTACGGCATCCTGTTGTTTGTGTAAGATAAAAACACAATGCGTTCTGTGCACACAATGTGTGCATCCCAGACATCGAAATGAGAAGGAAGCCTGCAACGCCCTGTATTTCAACCAACAGAATCCCACAACTGATTTGCTTCGTTCTGATTGGTAACTTGGAAGAATCGTCTTCTATGTAACTATCCAAGAAATTGGATATACATCACACCCTTATCCGACTGAGTACGATTCCGAACCACGTGTAATTGAGTTGGCATGAAGAAAAAGATATCAGCTCGCAAAGACATAGACATGAATAAAAGCGAGGCTGTACGGTGTTGCTGTTAAGATGCTTGTAGAAAGAATTTTCGCCAGGCAATCACTTTTCTAGTCCTGAATCTCGACTTCATCCCAGTGGATTTTTTGCGTAGCCGGTCGTTCTCTGGCTGTGTGAAACCCTGATAACATCGGCCATCCACGCATGCTCTTGATACTGATATTTTGGCTTCTGAAGGGCCAGCAAACGACTGACCATAGTCTGGAACACCCTTTTGGGTCAAGCTCTCACTTAGATTATCTGGGCCATATGATGTTGTAAATTAGGCCAACTGGTACTCAAATATTACACAGCCCAATAATGCTGTAACCATTTGAGAGAGTTGGAGATTCAAAATTTTCTTGTGACATACATTCTTTGGCGTTGCCCTGACATGTCATTGCGTTTGCATGAAGAAAAAGCTATCAACGCGCAAAGACATATACATGAATAAAAGCGAAACTGTACTGTGTTACTGTCAACGGAATTTCCACCATGCAATCACTTCACTAGTTAAGAATTTCTTCAGTTTCAGTATCCCAAACCTTGAGCTTCTGAAACCAGGGATAGATTCTAGACTACCTTAAATCAAACCTATATTATAAGAAGACAATACAGACTTTATATATGGCATGTGCATATGTCAATTACGCTTGTTTGTCATGGATCTTGTTGATCCTCAGCAATCGAACAGTCGGGGTGGCTGCAAACAAGTATGCATAATATTTGTGCAGCGTTTTTGTATAAATTACGAAGGTAAGATCAGGAATAACCACGCCAAGATATCTCAAATCTTAAGTTATGCCTTTCCTGATAACATTTTCATTATCCAAATCTCGTGAAAGGGCATATAATCAACACCCTGACCTCTCAGAAAAAAAAAATGGCTCAAGGGTCAAGTTTCAAGACTCCACAGTAACTTTTAGACCATCAGCGCCAACATACAAGCGCACGTGCGACGTTTGGTCTGCTAGATCGATCGATTTTCTGTTCGATCTATCGATACCGTACTCGAGCAGAAAATCGATCGATCTAGCAGACTAACCAGCACACGGGCACCTTTGCATCAACATGGACATCAGTACACAGGCCAACTAGGAGAAAATAGTCTAAGACACATGTTGATGTCATTGTTATGAAATATTATGAAATATTTATATCATCAATAACACCGTTTTGATATTGCATAAGGGTTAAGCTGCTTTTCTGTTCAGCAATACTTGATATAAAAACAATGAATGTGCAGAATTTTACTTGACATCGTAGTCTACGGGCGTCGAGTACAACAAAAACTGTAATAGAAAGGTGTAGCGTTATGTGACGCCTGAATGCGTCACTTTTTCACGAGAAAAATCTAAACGTGGGTTGATATTTCATCCAGAAAAAACCTAGGCATGGGTCGATAAGCCCATGTCCCATTCTTTAGGAAAACTTTCACATGCGACAGAATAAAGGTGAAAATTCTTTAAATTTGTCGAGCAAATCACAAACAACGGGTCATATTTTTGGAATATACATGGGTAGATGTTTCCAACTTGTGCGGCAGAACCCCGTATGAAAATATCAAGAGTAAGCCCCTCCCCGGTCGCTGAGAACAAAAGCTCTACCCTGATGTAATATCAAAACGGTCGTATCGATAATATTAATATTTCATAATTATGATATTATTAACATAATTTTTAGACTATTTACTGCTAGTTTGCCTGTTTCAATACATGATGGTGGGGATAGTGGATGGATGAGCGTCGGGGTATCATTTATTCGATGGAAATTGTATGTTCACAGAAGTTGTGTGTTTCATATTTAAGGTAGAGTATGCGCCTCAGGGACAGCTATTCGGACTCTCAAATTGATACAATTCTTTTCTGATCTACCACTTGTGGGGATTTATATAAAAGTCTTGGTGTACGAAAAAAATTCTCTGTCTTACTTTTTTGAAAGTCGATTCATTTTTGCTTCATGGAGTTAACACAGGGATGGCAGCCATTTTGAATTTTAACTATCGGTAAATCTTGGGTAGTTTGTATCTCTAGTACCAAAATTTACACGGTGACCCCCGATTTTTATTCTTAATTTTGAAAGAGTATGGTTGAAAGATTCCTTGAGGAAAGTTTGAACCAAAGTTCTAGTCTTTCACATTCGAGGCGCATACTACATTTTTGTAACGACATTGCTCAATATCGGGATGTTGCGTTCTTACTAAGGCGCCTTAAATAAAATCTTTTGTTTACCGTCTGCATGCTGGTAGGTTGACAGAGAAAATGAAGAAAAACATAATGTTAACTCTATTAACATAGAAATACTATTTTCCCCAAAGAAACAGGTGAATAAAAGATGAACTTATTTTAATACAGTTGTGTTTTTTCTGTGTTTGTTTTTTGCCTAGCCTGGCTGGTAGGTTTTTCAAAAATCCAAGGGCGGCAAACAAATAGTTTTCTTTAAATGGCCTTTAAATTGCCTTAACCTTAAAAATTCAAACTGTATAGCCATCACTAAAGGCGAACTTGAAAATAGTTTATACTGGCTACAATGCAGAATACCGGAATCTTACTCGGCAATTATGCAAGTCAGTTGTATTTACTTTTGTTTATAGTTGACTGAACAACTGTAACCAACGGTTTCCTATGGCATTTCAACCATAGACATCGACAATAGTTGTCCATTATAACAAAGAAAATCCAGCCAGTGATTTATCCCTGTGTCGTCCGCTTGACAGCTAGTACTGCTTTGCGAGTTAATCATTACCCAACCCTATCACATGACCAGTTTGGAATTTTTCCTCAAATATGGCGACTCTTTTCACCAGCTATTGCTGAAATCGTAACGACTAAGCCTTCCCTTTTACAGTGATCCCAGGTGAGTGATTTTCTACTTGGAGGTTGTAAGTTCTTCGAGTCTTTCTCATTAAGCCACGTTCCTGCGACATTAAAGACAAAAGTTAAAAGGCCGAAAGTTGACAGCGTAATCTCACCCCTTCACAAGACTGTGTTGAACAAGGTGTGCTGTAGACTTGCTCAAAGTCTGTGGGTGTACAAATATCAAAACAGAATAAATTGAAGGAACAGACTTTAGCAGACTGTCACACTTGGTAGTAGGCTGGCGTGCAAATCGTGAGGTGAATGTCTTGGCCCACAGTCAATAACTGCCACCAAGAAAAGCCAGGCGTCTGAGACCAGTCTTGGTGTTCCGTCGTTCTGTATTGAATTATTGTCATATCAGATGTTGATAAATAATAACTTCGATGACCCAGTGCACCGGACCATAGACTTGTGGATTAAAATACTATAGTGTTTTAAACACAATAACACGTACGATCTATGAATTTTGAATCCTTTGCTATTACCGGTCAAAGACATCGCATCTGAGCTGGAAAAATGTTTAAAGAAGGGCTGAAAAACAAGCTAGTAGTTGTCTGAGATTCATTTTAGGGTTACATACTTCCCAAAATCGAATTCAAATGTTTTTTCTATGAATAAAA
The DNA here is from genome assembly GCA_001465055.1 of Ptychodera flava. NCBI lineage: Eukaryota > Metazoa > Hemichordata > Enteropneusta > Ptychoderidae > Ptychodera > Ptychodera flava. Next base: position 18,417 of record LD357613.1, read on the forward strand.
TATACTGATGTAGTATACATAAATTTAAAGTTTCAATCTTCCCCAGGCCAGCCCAGCTTTAACGCCCGACCCGAGGTTTTTCTATACAGTGTACGCAAACGGGATGGAAATTGTCCGTGGTCGACCGTTTTTCAGGCTCGAAGTTGTACGGCTCCGCGAAAAACACTCGTATACGATGACGTCAAACAGAGAAAAATACCATGGGATTATATATAAAAATCTATTCAACAACTAATCAGATGTGAACTAAAATGCTCCCACCAGTGCTTCATGACGGAGAAGCCTCATTTCTCCATAACCATTATCTTAGATTTTCCTTCATCTGCATGCATATATGAAATGTACGTGAAATGACATTCATAAGATTGTCATAGTGTGATATCCTCATAATGATATCCTTGTATCTGTTGACAAAATCAGTTGAATTGGCCTACGTAATGGAATAAAATAGTAAAACTGTGATACAGGAGCTACATTGCACCTATGATTCAAAATTTTTCACTTGGGCCTAAATTGATCCGCATATTTTGAAGACAGTTTACTGTTCTCATATCGAGAGCACATGAGAGTTGTGTGCGAGTTACACGTAATGTCTCTTGTACTGAAAACATTTACCTCTGAATATAATAAAGCATTGATCAATGATTCTTCATTCACAGTGTCTAAATGACTGAAATGAAGAGCGTATTGATCATTGGTAAAGAGTGGACGCCGAAAAAGTGTCCTTTGACGGTCAGTTTTGTGCAGAAAGAGTTTGCCATCAAACTTGCCAGACGTCGTCATCCTGTTTACTTCACAGTTTTAAGCGCTTCTGAGGAAGAAAAAGAAGATGCTGAAAGAAATGGTGTTCGTTTAATACTTCCAAATCCTACACTGAAAATGAAAATAGATGATCATGATATGTTTCTCCTTCACAAGGAATCGTTTCCTCATCTCAAGAACTACAAGACAATATCGGTGATATTTGGTCATGCATGCGAAAATGGAACCGCTGAAGCTGCTCTTATCATCAAAAAGGACTTGTTTGAAGATGCCGTTTTCATTCCATTTTATTATGAGATCCCTGAAGACATGAGTTTAGATCCAGAAAACTTGCCAGAAAAGGTAGATGAAATGATGGATTATGCTGAAGCAGCTTTTGCTATCGTCTCAGTAGGGACAAACGTACACCAGCACAATGAGAAAGAGTACGGACACTTAAACAAAGAAAAACATCTCCCGTATATTCCATGGGTGGGAGAAGATTTCGAGAGTTTTGAAGTACTACGAACCACTGCTGGGAAAAAAAAGAAGTGTACTCTGTGCATACAGTGAATGAAGTCAAAAGAATTCAGGCTTTGGAAGCCGCGGCAGTCGCAATGGGAAAGGTAGCCTACTTCTACAAATATGATGATTTTCGACCACTTTGGAAGATCCGAGGAATTCCAAAGGAATGCTGCGGAGAGTGCAGGAAATTTCTTAATGGTAAAGCCGATTCGAGCATTCTGAAGATCAATATATTTCCAACT
>LD357615.1:0-13827 GCA_001465055.1 Ptychodera flava
TATGTAAGGTGGGTACATTAAGTGTGAAAAATAGGTGAGCCTGCCGCTCGCCTAAAAAGTATGCCTCAGTGTACGGTATTCCGCGAAGCATAATTTCTATCGAACAGCGCTCTCCGCCAGTCGCTATTGACAACTGCGAACATTGTATCAATATATTTTCAATAGATTATCGATCGAAAATCTGTTTGGGCGCAGCTTGTGCCGGGCGCTCGTGTGTTGAGGTCACGTCATAAACATTTCCACAATAACCCATGATTGACTTATACACTTTAACATCAAGGTATCCGTTGGTGTCCTCTACTGACAGTAAATCGACGACACTTTTTTCAGTTTTGGTGATACTTTTATGTACGTTTCAGCACATGTTGGCGCACCTCGGCGTAGTTTGGCGCCATTGTGAACGGGGGACTACACGCGAGTGAGCGAGACAACAATGTATCAATTTCGGACAAAAGAATATCGATCGATAACGTTCACTGCACGATTACAGTGGAGACTCTACGCCCGTTCGCCTCTGTTCTGTGTTATTTTTGCAGTTTACTGGAATTTTCATATTTGATATTCGTCAAAATTTGGTATAAATTACAACAACCTGACTGGTATTTGGTCTGTACAATTTAAGGGACGCTAACCGATTGAAATGGGTCAATATTAGACCCTGATTCTGCATATGCAAACGCCGTAAGATCGCCATTTTATTGAGGGCAAGAGCAAAAATTCAGCGACCTGAAAAATAAAATGCAACTAAAACAAGTTTCGTCGAGAAATTCAAAAAACTAAAACGACAGCAATTTTGTATATATATCAAGGAAACACCGTGGCACTTTTCACTATAATCGGTTCAGAATTGAGAAATTTGAACGAGCGAGAATTGTACGGTCTGTTCAGTACATTAAACGCCATTGTTTTCTATGGGAAATCGAGCAGATTAGACACATCGTAAAATGAAATACGATGGTATCAACCGGGACTCGAACCCACAACGTACGGCACCCAATCACCTAGCGCAGAGGACAACAGTCAAACCGCTCGACTAAATCCCCAATCCTAAAAAAGATTGGAAAATACATCTGAAAAAAACCGTTGGTTTAACTTTTTCATTTCGCTGTTATTTTTTATAATATTTGGTATGACACATATCATGAAGGGTAACTAAAACTCTATGGTTTTATTTTTTTGAGTTTCCCTCTTATTTTTATGAAATGACGAGTTGAAGATCGTTTTGCTGTTGACTGTGTTTTTACTTGATTTTGCATATGTCTGTTATCGCTTACGTATTTTTGGAATTCCCTTGTGAAATTCTCCCCAAAATATTATAATTGTAAGGGCAGCATATACGGGAAATAGGACCTGTTGCTCTTTCATTAATATTTAGATGTGCAACAAGGAAATACGGCGAGATTTTGAACATGACGCGGGAGGTGATATTGACTCCCTGAACGCGCACTCCACGTATGTGTGGTGTAAATTCGGGACGCTATTACCGTACAAAATGGGGCGCCTTTGGGCCGTAGTGTCATGTAATAGACTTATTGGCTGTATGAAGTGCATTTTACCTCTTCATGTGTGCCCTCAGTGCAGATCACCAATAGACGAAAACCTACAGCCATTTAGGGGTTTAGATCATCTTGCCGAGCAGGGGAACTACGACATTTCTTCTGATACAACCCTGTCAGCTGTCATGGCCAGGAGATTCACCGAGGAAGAATCTGACACAGATGTAATAGAGGTTTTAGCTGCAGACAATGATCTTTCAAGATGATTTTGTGCCTACCACGCGTCGTTAAGCATTGTTTTTGCCCATACATGTAATTGGGATGATAGCTAAACAACATATTTTCAGGGATCAAGCCTACGGGCTGCTTCTGTTTTTGTAGAGATATTGAGATAATCCAATATGGCCGCCAGGTCATGTGACAATTTGAGTTTTGGGGATTGAGTGCACGAGGTGTACTCAAATTAGCCCTGCAAGTTTGAGAAGTTTACGTCAAGCAGTTTTTGAGCTCTATATACAGTATAGGAAAAAATTGCGAGACTGGAGCGCGAAAGTGACGCTTTCAGCAATTGGTGAGAATCTCTTGTAATTCTCACTGCTATCGGTGAGAATTTTTGAATTCTCACTGGTGAGCAGTGAGAAATGCGCTCCTTGGAGAGATAATAGATTCTCACTGGTGAGAATGGAAATTCTCATGAATGTATTATTTGCTTCAATTTGATTGTATTAATTATGATCGATTCAAGAAATAAAGTGAAATTTAGAGTGTAGTCTCTCAATTTTTCCCAATAGTGATATGTGAGCAAAAGAGTTACAGAAGAAGCTTCTACTTCCTCTTCATGTTCTTCTTCTGTAACTTTTTGCTCATTTATAGAACTCAAAAACTGCTTGTTTTACTCCCATTACATAAACCTTTTGAACTGAAATTTTGCTAAAATTGTCCCTAGTATGTGTACTTTCAAGTTTGCAAAAGGCATATATCATGTGGATCAGTCACATGGTTTGGTAGCCATATTGGATTTTCAGAAAAATATTTAATCTTTAAAAAAATTCTTCTCTTGAACCAACCTACCAATTGAACTGAAATTTGACTCACATCATCCATAGTGTCAGCACTTTCAAGTTTGTTAAACACATACGGATGAGTCACATAGTTTCATGGCCATGATGGATTTTCATATATGGCAGTTCTCCATCGACTCCCATGTATAAGTCATTCTCAATAGACTCCCATGTATAAGGCCAAGAAAAATAAAAATTGAGCTTCTCATCGTATTCATATTGCAAAAAGGATACAGTGACACAGTTTTTAGTCCCCACTGATGAAGTCCAGGGGGCTTATAGATTGGGTCATGTCTGTCAGTGAGTCCATCCGTAAGTCCATCCGTTCACGCAGATATCTCAGACATGCCATATGGTCAATTTCTTTCAAACTTTGCACAAGGATAGTACCCTACCCCATACAGATGACCGCCAATTTGTTTCACTGTAATACGATCAATTTTAGCCGTGTTAGAGGGCTTTTTAGTTTAAACCTCCATAGACTCCCCTGTATAAGGCAGTTCTCCATAGACTTGCATGTATAAGGCAGTTCTCCATAGACTTCCATGTATAAGTCAGTTCTCTATAGAATCCCATGTAAGACCAAGAAAAATAAAACTTTAGTTTCTCATCGTATACATATTGCAAAAAGAATGCAGTGACACGTACAGTTTTTAGTCCTAACGGATGAAGTCCAGGGGGCTTATAGATTGGTCATGTCCGTCCGTTCGTCCATCTGTGAGTCCATCCGTTCACACAGATATCTCAGACATGCCATGGTCAATTTCTTTCAAACTTTGCACAAGGATATAGTACCCTACCCCGTACAGATGCATGTCGATTGGTTTTGTGATACAATCCAAGATGGCCACCAGACGGCCATTTTGTTACAATTTTTTGGTGTTTTCAGCCATAACTGAGGCGTGTCTCATCCAATTTCTTTCAAATTTGGTACAAGGGTATTGATCTATGTCATACATTTGCATATTGATTTTTGTTGTAATATTATCCAAGATGGCCGCAAGGCAGCCGTTTTGTTGCAATTTTTTGTGTTTTAAGCCATAACTAAGGCATGTCTGAACCGATTTTTTTCAAATTGGATACAAGGGCGCAGATCTTTGTTATAGCAGTCATTTCAGTACGATTTTTTGTGTGTGTTTTGAGCTATAACTCAGACATGTCTCAACTGATTTCTTTCAAAATTGGTACAAGGACATATATACCTTATAGTCATACATGAGAATGTCGATTTTCGTTGTGATAGATCCAATATATGGCTACCAGTTGGCCATTTTGTTTTCAATAATACAATTCAAGATGGCCTCCTGACTGGCATTTCACTGCCAGTTTCCCATTTTTTTTCACATTACAATCAAAGATGGGCTCTTGATGGGCATTTCGCCTCCTGTATTTTATGGCTAAAGCTAGTAAATGTTTTGACTAATGTCAACTTGGTATGTCAACTTGTGTATGCATGCCCAACAGTAGTTTTATCTGTATTGTAGTTGAAAGTACGGTAACACAAAGATATATCAAAAGTTGCGGCTTTTGCATTTTGTGACAGATTTTGGGCCTAATATATGAAATTTAAAGCAATTTTTACACTGAATCCCTGCAAATTTGCGAACAAATTCAAAAACTGAAAATTGCACAGGTGTTCGATACATTTTGAGGTCAGGCATTTTTCTAGTTTTGAAAGATAAAACATTTGCGTGTAATGAGCTTTTAAATTGATGTTTACGAGTCTTGAAGAGCAATACACATAAAGTAGATGAATCCATTGCATTTTTAGGCCAACCATATTTTCATGTTAAAATCACTTAAAGACGTGGAAAGTTATGTCCCAATTGCATTTTGTTTACCGTCAATGTTTTCTTAGGTGGCTGATGCCTAAAATAAAGTTCTGCCGATGTGATACTTCCTGATAAAACAGCAGTCTATATGCTGAGACACTGATTATTCAGCCAGAGGATGTGATAATCTGGCTCTGTTGCAAGGATCCGACACCCAGTAGCTAGAATGGCTGTCAGTTTATAATTAAGTTACATAAAGGCACTTCTTGATTCTGGAAAAAGTTATAGATATATCACTGTGTCAGCTATTTCCAAAGTCTTTATCCTGATGCAAAAGGCTTTAAATGTCAGAGCACAGAGTGAGACGATACTGCGCTAAACACGGCATTTGTCCTGTATCTGGCCCTGTACTCGACTTTCATGTTGCCAGTGCAGTCACAGGACACCCAGAAGTCTGGTTGTTGTTGTTTGCATATATTGTTGTTTATGTTTATACTAGTGTTGTTGTTGTTGACCAATAAAATTCAATGAACATGCCTATGGTGGTGGTGGTGGTGTTTCAAACATAATGTACCAGTAGATGTCATTAGTACTCTACAAGGACACTATCATTTTTACCCAATGCAACTCTGCCAACTTACGTAGTAGAGAGTATGGTTAACTGGGAGAGCCTGGGAGTTGTATTGGGTCAAATAATGATAGTGTCCTTGTTGTGTTTCTTTTATGACATCTACATGCGTCTGAAACAACAATAGTTGTTTCATTGAATTTTGTTGGTCAACAATAACAGGATATATCAACTACAACAATACAAACAACAACAATCAGACTTCCGGGTCCCCGTTGGTGCAGTCACGTACAAGAACTTTGTCCAGCTTATGATGTAAAAACGATGTCTTGGTTCTTAATATCTAAACAAGTGAAATTTAGACGTATTTGGCAGAGAAATAGTTTGAAAAGGGCAATTGAGTCCCGTTTACTATAAGTGACGGAGAAATTATGTTTGGCATAGTCGTCTGAATTGTGACGCCATGTCAAGGTCAACACCATACATGACAAATAGACATATGAAACTTTCTGTTCTTCCTGTTGACCAAATTTTGATATTTGATTTATTGATTTATTGTAAAGTGATGGTCTTTGCATCTCACTTATTTCAGGCAAACAATGCATATGTGCCGGATTATGAACTAATACATAATAGGTCTTTAATACCATCACCAAATATCAGCTGGCTGCATAATGCACGGCGTTTCATGTTATATCCAGTGTTGGATATGTCAATTCTAAAACAATCACAGAAAAAGTTTGGCGATATTTCAGAATTTGGTAGCCCTGAAAATGCCACGGATTCTGTTGTACACCAAATTTTGATATTCAATACGGCTAGTTTTCAATCGGATTCGAACCCACAACATACGGCATCAGTCGCCTAGCTGAGAGGCCACAGACAGAACCGCTCGGCTAAATCTCCACTCCCAAAAAAGAGTGGTTCAATAGCCGGCTAAGTTGTTACATTTTTCTGACTGAGACCGCTCAACACGTTGTAGAGTTCGTGAAGCACTCGCGCACGCATGTTCACTATCATACATCGCAATTACACACTTTATCGAAGCGAATAAACGAATTTCATCGTTTTAATTTATTCCAAGCACCAGGCAATTTCTTTGCCTCTTTTGTGAACTATTAGCAGTTAGTTGATTTAGAGCTATAGCATATTAAGGACTGACATGTTCATTGGCCATTAGCTGGCCATGTAATTGCATGCATGCATTTAATTTAATATGGAATGTTTGATATGCCAGACCTAGAATGACAATGAAACAATTGTTATTACAGTATAATTTCTTCGGTTTCTATATGAAATTTGAAAAACAATTAAGCTTGGTGTAATGGCCACTTAGGCAATATCTTATGCTCAGAATCGTTTCAAAATCACGTAAGATTTTCAGCATTTCCTTCAAACTACTTTTTTGATCACTTGTATGGTTTACACGTTCCTTGAAGTAGAGTAAGAATAACATTTTGTGCAGAAATGTATTGTTCTATTAGCCATGGACCATGTTAGGATAATAATTTGTAACAAGCTTTCTCTCACTCATATATTTCATGCAAAATAACAGTTTACTTTTATATTTCGTGCATGCGTTTTGCATCCTTCTGAGTCCCATGTGATTCTTTGCCTTCAACATACATATCAAAGGAATTTATACAACTGAATGTCATGCCTTTGGTTTGCAGTGCATGATATGCCTTAATTGAGAAACCAGAATTTCCATTGTATATGTGTAAAGGCTCATGTAATAGACTCATCGGCTGCATGAATTGAAGTGTGTTCTACCTCTTCATATGTGCCGTCAGTGCAGACCACCCAATAGACGAAAACCCGCAGCCATTTAGGGGCTTAGATCAAGGGTATCTGTGTTTTAATGTAGGGTTCAAATAAACATACCTCTGTATATGGCATGTGATTAGCTGCTACACAAAGGTACTGTTTTTGCAATCATATTTTCGATAGGTTAATTTTGGAATATTTATTTAGTGAAAAAGTTAATTAGAATAACCATAGGCAAGGTCACAGTTCAGAGGTCAAAGTTTAAGTGTACACTTCATAGGGACAGTACCTGCAACTTTCAATGATTTTGTACTATTTCTGTTTGTATGTTACCCCAAGGTGGTGGTTCTGCTCTGTAAGGTATGTTCAAATTCTGACTTCAGCTTGTCAACACAGCATACATACATGTAAAATGATTTGTTGTTGTTTACATTTGAGTTCTAGTGCAAACCAAAATTCACTCATCAACCGTAACAGCTAGTGCAATTTGTGTACAGGCTGAGTTGACAAGCTGAATAACATTTATTTCATGCTTTGGGAAATCAAACAAGAAATCGTGGCAACTCAATTAAGACACACAACACAAAAATAGTGAAAAAATCACCAAAAGGTACACAGTGGGATTTGGAAATGTTTTAAAATGTGTGTTGCTTTTATTTGTTAGTTATAAATTGTTACAGGTAGTTTAAGTAAAATAATTTAAGACAAACAAAAAAGAGAAAAGTTGTCCTACTTAAGACAGGTTTACGCATAGTTGGTGCTAGTTGTTCAACACATTAATAATTAAAGTTATTGAAAAAGTACATTTCTGTGGAGTGATTTTTTAACCAGTGTAGCCAACAAAATAGGCATAATTCATTGCCCTTTCCCTTTGTGTCAAAAAATCCCTTTGCTGTGTGTGCTATCAATACCTATAACTATAGAGGTTCGTTCCTCAGGTGCAGCCAACAAACAGTGCACTCTTAAAAAGGGTCCTTACTATGATTAGATATATTGTTCATGACAAATAATGTGAACTGACAAATTTTAAGTCAAGAGAGTAATTATTTCTGTTCATAATTTGCCCTCCCACAGAAGATTTGTCGACTTACCCTCCCGCACTAACACTTCAATTTTACCCACTCCCCCTGTGAATTTTTGAATGAATCTCCCTGCCCAGTTGCGAAATAACTTGCTATTTCCCCTGCCCTAGAAAAATTCCCCTCATAATTTTGTCATTCCATTTCCCCTACACGCACGAAGCTATCCTACCCTGTGATGAAAAAAGATGCCGATTTCCCCCTGCTGTGTGAAAATAATTCCCCTGAAAATTGATGTGGGCTAAGTAGTCTGGGTAACCTTTAAAAGGTATACGTACTTGCCCCATCCCTGGAAACACCCTGCCCGACAAAAAACACTAAATTTGCTCCCCTGTCACCTTAAAATATGTTCCCTGCCCGAGCAAAATGAAAATTTCCCCTGCCCTCAAAAATTGCTGTCTGAATAGCTTTTTCGATGAATAGCTCCATTGGCTGCACCTGGTTCCTCCTCTTGTCAACGCAGAATGTTCATACCTAACAATGACCTAGTTATGTATGTAGTATGTTGATGACTAAATCTAGATATGGGTTGTTTCTCAGGACAGCAGTTTTCATAATTATAATGATCTGAATGTATAAGTGAATGAATTTTAATCTGCCTTTCAAGTTATGTACATGATAGACTTTATAGTCATATCATAGCCAAACTTTGTTAGACATGGCGTACTGATTATAAAGTTATGTGCACATACAATGAATTTCTGTAATTAACTAATGTAGTAAATCTTTTTACTACATTCGATTAGATATCTAAGGTAACTTTGCCATCTGTATTTGTCATATTTTTATTTTGCCACATTAGTTTGTGCATAGTTAATGTCTTTATCTGAGCCATATTCTGAAGTTGAACACACGACACTAAGGACCTATTAAGTTGCTGCTACTATAGTTGTGGAAGACGTTCATATTCGTCAGCTGCCTGGTAATTAGTTGACAGACAAAGTTGGGGGCAGGGGGGTATAGGTTTGGTCATATGCGTCCGTCCGGCCCTTCATGTAGACCCGCATGTAGATATCTCACACATGCCTAAGTCAATGCCCTTTAAACTTGGTACAAGGATAATACTCTGTGGAATACATATGCAAGTCCGTTTCTCTGGGTTAGGATGCATAATTAGTGCTAATTTGCATTGTGATTTCGGAAAACAATCTGGAGTGATTGTGCCAAATTTTATGAAACGTTTTACAGATGTTGATCATACAGAGTTCTTATGGCACACAATGACATATGCCAGTATGGCATCAATTGATTGCATGTATGATGAATTTGTGTGATTAAGGCAGTATGTCTAGAAATATTTCAACAAATTTTATGGAACTTGGTACAAATCATCAAACATCCCTATTATCGTGTACAAAGAAACTTAGCAGTACCATGTTCAGTAATTGCTAATTTGCATATGAATGAACTTTCCTGATTGGTTAGCTATGTAAAGCAATACGTACTGCATCAAGCATGATCAAATGTGGTACAGATGTTGATCTCCCAGTTACGTAATACCTGTGTGAAGGCGTTTAAAAGTATCATGATATTAAATTGCTAATTTGCACATATATTTGCTGAATTTTCATATTTAGTGTTATATGTCTAGAAATGCTGTATCAAATATGATGACACGTGGTGCAGATGTTGATCTTTAAGTAAGTAATGGCCTGTAAGGATATGTAGCAGTGTCATGTCAATTATTTTCTAATTTGCATATTTAATGCATTTTCATAATTAGGCTGATATGTCGAGAAATATTCCATCAAATTTCATGAAACTTTGTACAGATGTTGAGCTCGAATTGCTTTAACAGTGAATAAAGGCGTTCATCAGTGTCACGCTAGTTAATTTTAATTTGCATATTTACTGATCTTCCCTTATTGGAGTGATATGAAATACTGTATCAAATTCGATGAAACTTAGCACAGATGTTGATCTCACAATGCTGTAATATAATATAGGGTATCTTTATTTATGCTGAAGGCTTCAGTGCTGTAATGTAATTCATGATGAACATGAGACTTAAAACATGTGCTACATAAATTAGTGATAAACAGAAAATATCGAATGAATTCAGCAATTTTTATTTCAGCAAATCGCCAATTTGCATATCTGAAACATTTTCAATTGACGCCGGACACCAAAGGTGATTGCACCAATTTTATGAAACTAAAGTTTCTGTTACTGAAAGATGTGCTACTTGTGGAACTGTATGCGCATAAATTCCGGAGCAAGATCGTAAACAAAGAACGTAAAATATAGTCAAATTTTGCTTGCCCCTTTCAACTCATAATTAAGGGCAAAAGTTTTTATCTTCATATTTATTTAAACGTTCACGCAAGTTTGGTTTGTTTCCGCACTAGTAGGACAGTGAAGTCAAGTCAGTTGTAGTAGTTAAACAGAAAAACAAAGAAGTGCAATCCAATAAATCTAGACGTTTTGAATGTTCCTTTTTTGGAAAAAAGACTAGAACTAAACAATGGCAAGTTTCGTATCTTGAAGTATAGCAAAATCTACAAATATCATACTACTATATACGATCTGAAGTAACTACTCTAAACGAGAGAGCGGGTGATGTTTATGAAAGCAGATATTGCGGTCTCAAAAGGAGTGTAATTTCCATTCACCAAACATCCGAAGATATACTCGAAAGAAAGGTCTTGTTGTTGGTATAAATGTTCACGATTTGCAATTTTGGTGTGATCAGTTGTGATCGGATCGTCACTAAAGCAACTTTCTCTCGTTAAACGTCCTCCTGCTGCTTCATACATGCTCACTGCATCTTCAACAGTGGGTACAACATCAACTGTGACGTGTGCGACGTTGCTGTTGGTCACCGCCAAGAAATCGGGTACTTTTGAGTTTAAACCTGAAAACAATGTACAGATTACAACATTTACAAGATTGCATAAATTCACGCATACGGCGACTTGAACATCGACATGACAGCAGTAAATCATTAATTTCTAAAGAAGAACCGGGCTCTAGGCAGAACTCGCTTGATCCTAGCGTTGAGGGCGTGCAATAAACAACCTCACAGACATCGACTTTGATCACAGGGGCCCCAGTCTCCGAGTTTCTCACCGGTTATTTTTTATTTGGTATCGAATAAATGATTAGCAACATAACTGAATCAATGCAAAACGTAACTTTAAAAAATCTACATAAGCTGGGTTCACAAATAATGGTGAGGGGCTGGAGGAATCGCGATTGAAATCTTACTTGTTTAGATCCCCCATTACCCTCATTAAATTGTAAAGTCCCCCACCCCATCCATGTGATCAAAATTTCACCCAGATTATCATTTAGCCGCACAATTATAAGGGATGCACGCACATAAAAATAAATATGTATTAGGCAGTTTAGCTCGCAGATGTTCGACACTACCTTATATTAGCAGTTTGTAGAGCCATATTCCTAAGGTAAGTTCTTAAATTGATTCATTTTTAAATGCATAAGTTGACTTCTTGGAATTATCAGTCTAATCCGACTGGAGTTAATCCATCCCTACCCTGACCCTTTTATTGTTAATGGCATCTGCACAAAAAAACGATCATGCGAGAGTATACAAATGATGTATATGTATTCCTTGCTACGTTTTGACAAATTGTAAAAACGTAGCACAGTGTGATCTACGGTTTTTTTATAAGTACAAGACATATATGACTCAGATGATACTTATATATAAGTTTTAAAAAATTGAGGCTAAACTACTTAATCACAAACCGTTTTAATCTCTGAATTTTGGGTGTAAGAATGGCTTCTTGGTAAAAAATTAATGTATTTCATTTAGTAACATTTTTTTCATTTATATAGGTCAATATTACTGTTAGAAAGTTTACTTTTGTGTTATTATACTGTGAGAATGTGGAAATATCATTCAATCCATGAACTTGAATTGTTGGGATCTGTTCAAGTATGCTGCCACGGAAGTACCCGGAGGACTGTACCATTATTTTTTAAGGGTGGCCGACTGTTGGGAGGGGCTGAATACATTGGCAGGAGTGGCCGAATAAATTAACTACTAATTGAAGGGCGGGACTTTCCAGTATAACGGTATTGGCATAAGTGTTTTTTTAACGGTATATCTCTTTTTGGAGGATTAAAAATGGTCCTGAAAAGGACCGTTTGGTTTGGTTTGGTATATCTCTTTTCAACTTATCCCTCTGGTGGATACTGCTCTGCAATATTCTTCAAAATATTGCGAACAGCATCCTCATCTGTCCTACGGTACCGCTCTCGCCACATATACTCATCCAGGTAACCAGGAAGCATCTCCTTCGATACACCATTCATCCTCTTCAACTTTGCCTTGGCTCGGTTCCAGTAGCTCTCGACGGCCTGGGTGTGCACACCGGTACCAGGGTCAACGAAGTTGCTGCTATGATTGACCGCGGCATACATGAACGTATCATCAGTTGATAAATGCTTGTACGCGGCCCATTGATCCGAATGGATAATGGACCCCGGTACAACTTTATCTTCGATGATAGGCAGTAATGTCGCTGCATCACGCCTTTCCACAACTCGCATGTACCCAACCGCCGGTTCGTAGAAACGGTCAACCATTCCAAACACCAATCTCTCTTCTGCCTCACTCGTCCTCGATGATGCTTGCACTTGTGGCAAAAAAGACTTTCGTCAATCTCAACCACAGTGCCCGGGCCGCCCAGATGGATGTCTTCAGTCAGTAGTTTGGTACTGCATACCTCTCGCAGGAAATTGCAGTAATCGACTAGCGATTGCTGCGACACTCCGGCCTCAGTAGCCATCTTTCGCAGTAGATAAGGCTGCGTTCACAAATAACGATTAGGGGAGGGGGGCTGGAGGAATCTCGATTGAAATCTTATTATTTTTAAGACCTCCCCTAAGTATCCTAAAAAATTTTCAAATGCCCCCCCTCTATATGGTCAAAATTGTTCAAGTCCCCCCAACTATCACAGGCCCGCATATTTGTAAAGGATCATGAGCGCAGAAAAAATAAACATGTATTGCACCGTTCTGCTCACAGGTGTTCAACACTACCTGTATGAGCACTTTGTATAGTCATATTCCCAAGGCAAGTTCTTTAAATGCATCAGTGAATTTTTTAGATTTATTGGTCTAAAAGCCAACTTTAGTTAAACCAACTCTGGCCAGGTCAATTGTTCCTGTTGAAGAGCACACAAAATGCAATCATGAGAGAGTAGGAAAATTGTGAATTCTGGCTAATTGCCGTATTGCACAGTGACCTACCAAAAAATTGTTTCAAAACTACAAGACCTATGAATAGATGCTACTCAAAAATGACAATACCAGAAGGTTAAAATATTCCATCAAATAAATGTTTTAATCTCTGAAATTTCGGGTGTGATAATTGCAAATTTAGTTAAAAAAAATAATTCCATTTGGTCACATATTTTTTTCTTTTAGTCTTTACTATTCAAAGTTTTATTTCTGTATCATTTTATAATAAGAGTGTGAAAATTTAAAAAATCAAGCATGGTGACCCCATCTTTTCTCTTTAATATTTGATTATTCTCATATGCCAGAATTCAAACATTTCTATGTTTTCTTCCATATGTTGCTCTCTGGCCTGATCTTGTGTACAAGTGAGTTTCACTGTCATGAGTGTCATTTGACCAAAACTCTTCTTCAACTACCATGTAAATCAGAGTCAGAGCTGTCTCTGTCACTGTTCAGGTATGCAGTGACAGTGACAGTGACACTGCAGTAGCAGGGTAGTATCTTAATGACACTAACCATAGGCAGTAGCTGTATTAACTTTGATAATTTTGGCAATATTTTTGTTCAGTTTTACAACTGCGTTCTTGTTCTACTCTCTACAGCATGTTGAATTGTCCAGTATTCAGCTTGCCATCACAGCCTATGTATGTGTACCATGCATTTGTATCACTGACAACTGACTGTCAGTCTGGACTCCAATTAAATTATCATCAAATACATATTTATATTTATATATACAGGCTTTGTCGACAAACTAAATATTGTGCGTTTGAGCATGCTGTAGGGAGATAGCAAGAAACTGTAGTTGTTATATTGCATAGAAATATTGCAGAAATCATTAACAGTTGCAGCTTCTGCCCTGTTACGAGGCTC
>LD357615.1:15097-34285 GCA_001465055.1 Ptychodera flava
GAGGGTCACTTTTTACAAAACTATCTTGGGGGAGGGTCACTTTTGACAGAAGCTGATATTATCGCCAAAACTTTGATTGTCCGTGTGATATTTCCTAGAAAGGAAATCACCAACAAAATACGCACACACTTACAGATCGCCATGCATAATGAATTGACATTCTGATGAAATTCCAAAATCAAATTTCTTACACAACCATAGACTTGCAACAACACTAGTCTAATCAAGAACAATAATTTAAATAGTCAAGTATACATAAATGCACAGATTTATCTAATTTTGTACTAAAAAAATTATTCACAGTTTCAACATAGACCCCAATGCATAGTGAATTGACATTTTGGTGAAATTCCAAAATCAAATTTCTTACACAACCATAGAATTGCAACAACTCTAGTCTAATAAAGAACAATAATTTAAATTATCAGGCATACACAAATGCACAGATTTATGTAATTTTGTACTGAAAAAAAATTATTCATAGTTTCATCATAGACCGCAATGCATAGTGTATGGACATTTTGGTGAAATTCCAAAATCAAATTTCTTGCACAACCATGGACTTGTAACCATTCTAGTCTTATCAAGAACAATAATGTGAATAATCAAGCGTACATAAATGCACACATTTATCTAATTTTGTACTGAAAAAAATTATTCATAGTTTTATCATAGACTGCAATGCATAGTGTATGGACATTTTGGTGAAATTCCAAAATCAAATCATTCGCACAACCATAGACTTGTAACCACTCTAGTCTAATCAAGAAAATCAATATCAATAATCAAGAGTACACAAATGCAAAGATTTACCAATTTTTGTATTGGAAAAGCTATTCATAATTTCATCATATACACCATGGATAGTGAACCAACTTTTTAGATGAAATTCAGAAATCAATTTCTTGTACACAAATGTTCATTTTACTTCCCTATTCAAGCAAAGTACATTTAAATACATTATCAAACATATATAAAATACAGATAGGGCATATTTTTGGGGGGCAAATTGTCAATAATTTGCCTGATAGACTCCATGTATTATGATTTGATATTTTTGGATGAAGCACTAAATCAGCTACATCTTGCCTTCTTATAGTTGCATTATATATGGTGACCCTCCCTAAAATGTATGAAATACCATATCTTTTCAAAATTCTTGCATGATAAATTGCGACTGTCCCTCCAAAAACACCTGCCCTCCCCTCTGTAATTTGTCCCTAACATAACAATTGAACCAATTGTTTTGTAAATTAGCTGATACTGTTTTAGTTATTCCCGGGGAGAATACCGCAGTGGTTGGGGGGGGGGTCAAGTTTTAGAATGTCGGACAAGGGGGAGGGTCACATTTTAGACAGGAGGATAGGGAGAGGTCACATTTTACGATACAGGTGTTCGCGAAATTTTCCCGGCCTACTGCCGGCCCACCCCGCCCCTGTAATTACTGAAAGCTTCCTAAGTTTTTTCTCCTCGCGTACGCCATCTGCATTTATAGTCTGCTAAAATTGCGTAATGGCTGTATTTGCATGCCTAATTTCACTTCCGCACTCGATTGATAAAAAAACTGACTACAAAATACGATGAGCCGTTCAGTAAATCTACAATGCCAATTTGGATTTTATGATGCACATGTAACATATTAATGAAAACAGTTCGTCGAACAACTTAATTGAACAACTGGGCTGCGATTAAAACATCCTGAAACGTTCAGCGAAGGGTACAGATGCGACCGTCAAAACACATCGGGCAACCCAAAGGTTAGAGATATATAGCTAATTCAGGCACTGGCAGTGTTTAAAATGTATACATCAAAACGTAACCATGAATATTCAGTCTCCCACTGCTCTTGGTAGCCTGTATGTGGTTGTGGACGGGATTTTGGTAACCGGCGCATCATGATCACGGCACACGTCTTCACCATGGCTGATCCCCATATTGTTGTATCGGCGACAACAGGACAATACGTCGTGAATTCCGACATGGTTTAATTTCACTGCTCTTCTCCGTGTTCTCCAAGTTGGGTTGCCCGGTAGTGTCTTTCTACGGACCATCATATTTTTCACGGACACGTCGAGCAAAGTTGAAAGAAAATAGTTGGTTGCTTCGACGCCATGCTGCGTGCTTTGATAAAATTTGGGGACAGCGAGAAGCGATGATCGTTGCAACAATTCTGTCAATCACTCACGTTGTGTGTAAGTTTCAGATACTATCGCTCGCCTGAAAATTAGTGAGCTTTCAGTTATTATGGCCGGGCGGGGGTGGGCTGGCAAAATCCTGGGGGGTCACCTTAAATTTGAAAACTGCAAAGGGGGGTCATGTATTTTTCAAACAGCTCAGAGGTGGGGATCACTTAATTTTCGTAAGTATCCGTCTCGTCAAAAACCAGTTTCAGTGTTCAGAAATATTCTGGGAGATAAAACGGATTTCATTCTCTGAAATCATTTAACTGTAAATCTGAACATAAGTATAATTATCTGTCACATGAGCATCTTGACTTGGCAACTCTGACGCTTGTCGTATTATAAATCGAGCTCACTGAGGGCAATGAACAATTCCTATTGCTTACATATTACAGATATAGCAAGTTTTGCCAGGGAAATTATTAACAGTTACCTGTAGAAAACTGGTACCATGAAAAGTGCAATCATACTTTTCGGTGAAATTCCAATATCACAATTGTTGTCAACATCTGAACTGTCAAATACCCTTTTTGTATCAAGTACATTTGTATCAATTATCAAACATCTATAAAAGCATAAATTAATATAGTTTAGCATTGTAAAAAAATTATTCATGGTTTACTCATAGACTACCATATATAGTGAATCAACATTTCGGTGAAATTCCAAAATCAGATTTCTTGTACACATAATATGCACCTTTAACCATCATATTCTAATCAAGTACAATTATGTTAATTATTTAACGTCTGTATATGCACCAGTATAGCAAGTTTATTATTGGAAAAAATTATTCACAATTTTATCATAGACTCCAATGTATAGTAGATGAACATTTTTGGTTAAATCCTAAAGTCAGATTTTTTGTTCACATACTAGGCGTAACAACCATATTCCAATTAAGTACTTTTATGTCAATTATCAAATGTCTATAAATGCATAGATATAGTTTTGTATTAAATAATTATTACATAGTTTTCTCATAGACTACCATGTATAGTGAATCAACATTATCAACAGCTGATAATCAATTAAATCCAAAATTTTGTACACACACGCTTGCGCAAAAATATTGCGATCCACCTGTAATTTCTTTCCAAGGCCATTGAGGGTAATTTCAAAATTATAGCAAGTGAGAAGGGGAAATTTGAACATTAACACCTTGTGAGTTTGTAAGGAGGGTCATTTGAAAAAACCTGAGAATCTTTTATTGGATTCTATTGACCCCCCTCCAGAGGTGTTTGTGTGTGCAGCTTTAATCAAGCAATGGGTGTGGGGTTATGAAATTGTTGTCATCCCAAAAGGGGGTCTTCAAGTTTTTGGTGCAACGGGTGGGGGGGGGTTAACTTATTTTGACATGCACGGGGAGAATTTGCCGGCACACCCGGCCATAATAACTGAACGCTCCCTTAGCAAAGTACTTCGTAGGTACAGCTGTCGTGACAACATGCCTTTGAACTGCGATGTCGATTTTTCAGACAACGCCCAGAGAATCCGACACCTTCCAGAAAAAATAAGTGATTGACAGAAATGTTGCAAATGCAACAAATTTAATGTCAAGCGGGCACTCATCTCGTCTGGTTGTCACCTAACCTCAGTCGCGGGGAGTGCTTTCGGAAACATTTTACTGTTACCCTTTGGGTATAGAATAACAATGAAAAAAATGAGTAGAGAGTAAATTTCAATGCGTAATTTACAAATTTTTTGCGTAAACGCGAACACTGCATACATACATAAACACATACACACATGCATACATTCATTCATTCATTCATCCATCCACAGCCATCAATCCATCCACACACACAAACACACACAGACACACATACATACATACACACAGACACATACATACATACATACATACATGCATACATCCATCCATCCATCCATCCATCCATCCATCCATCCATCCATCCATCCATCCATCCATCCATACATACATACATACATACATACATACATACATACATACATACATACATACATACATACATATATACATACATACATACATTCATACACACACGCATGCATGCATGCGTCAATCATCCATCCATTCATCCATCTATCAATACACATATGGTCAACAAAATAAAAGTGTTTATGGAAATAAATAGATTATGTGTTCCTTGTTGTTCTACAAGTTGTGCCATACTTGCATACATTTCTATGTTGCCTTACCTTCGATGGGATGTCTTTTCCAAGCAGCTACAAAGCGACGTACCCCGACTTCTGCAACCTTACATGTTATATAGGACACGAAGAATTTCTCCGTGTCATCGTACATGTTAATGATCTGTTGGCTTTGCATGTTAATCAACAGCTGCTTTATAGAGTAATTTACCCGTTGGTTAACCTCGGGCCAGGTTCTTTCAACACGGAGATTGTCTCGAGAATGGGTTTGAACGTAGGGTGGACAATGTTGAAAGTTTCGATGATCTCGCAACGTATTCTGAATGAAACTAACCAAACAGAATTCCTGACCATGGTCAATTCGTGCTATATCCCAGAGGCCATATTCGAGTAATATTTCTCGGTACAGCCTATAAATTGCTATAGGATTTTTTATTGGTAATGTAAGTGTTTTTAGAATCTTGCGTCTGTATCCATCGATGAATAGAACGTGTGTGACTCCAAAGGATACAAGTTTCTCTTTCTGATCCAAGTGAAGCTTATTGCCAAAGTATGCATAGTAGAACCAAGTTCTTGTACTGCATTGGAAACATGAAAGTCGATTTCAGGGCAAGAGACACGGCAAATGCCGTGCTTTGCGCAGTATCTTCTTACACTTCGCTCTGACAAACCTCTTACATCGGGATAAAGACTTTGCAAATAACTGCTGATATATCTGTAACTTTTCCCGGAATCAAGAAGTGCCTTTACGTTGCTCTCATCGATTGACAACCGTTCTAGATCCATAGCTGTCATTGTTCCAGACATTCAGATCAACCTCTGGCCAAGTAAACAGTATCTCAGCATAGTTTATAATATCAGAAAGTATCACAACGGGAGAAAAACGCGCTTTATTTTAGGAAACCGTCGACAGTATGGGCGGAAACAGACGGTTACAATGTATCAGTCTAAGTGAGACGGGATCATTACTAAAAATGTAAATTTGGTCGGGTCAAAACTAATATCAAAAATCGTATATACGAAATAAGTGGGTGCATGTCAAGCCGATTACACACAAATGTTTTTCTCTTTCCAAACTAGAAAAATGCCAGGCCGCAAAATGCATCGCGCACCTCTTGCAATTTAAGTTTTCGAATTCATTCACAAAATCGCAGCGGTTTATGTAAAATTAGCTGGTAAACGTCATTTCCTTTGGTCTGAAATCTGTGACAAAATGCAATTTAGACATAATTTATCATGTCTTTCTCTGATTTCCACATCGAAATATGGTTTGCCTAATAAAGCCACGGATTGTCTTAGTCCTTCAGAACAAAAGTACATATCATTTAATCTAAAAGTAACACTTAAAAAGTAAATATCCAGAGCAGATTGATGAGAAATATTGAAACGCAAAATACACAATAACGTTTCGATTCTCTGCCGCACTCTGAATGACTAAAATGTGGATTTACGTCTATAGCGCTCGGTTATGATTCTCACAAATTCACGCAAAGGTGATCATGGTACTGGATCGATATAAAAGAATGTAGTGTAATACTTTAACGCATCATAAAGCAATACGCTAAATGTTATTTTTTATGTAAATATTTTCTGTGATATTGCATTGTTTGGTCATTGTGTGGACGTAACAGGTACTACTGTTGTCCATTAATATTACTGAGCGTAACCAGGACTCTCCGACTTCAGCTCGGCATTGTTTGGATCTGTTTACAGAACCAACGCAGATCATGATTAATTGCATACTGGATTAGGATTCACACAGTGCTTCTCACGATCACTTGATTTACAACGATTTTCAATCAACGACTGATCGTTTTTCGTTAATTATCTTTTCAAATGAAATCGACAAACATTAGGCATGAAACGAGTCAGATTTAAAAGCAAAGCGCTGTAATCGAACGTCGATGCATTTACAATGACGACAATATTAGTACTTGCGACTTTTAACAAATCAAACTAAAACAGTTAGATTTTCAAGAGCTCTTTCTTCACTGTGTTGCTCAGTTGGAGGTATTACGCATTGTATTCATTGCCCATCTTGGTCTTTTCTTTATATCCAACCCATTTTTTGACACTGGCAAAGAATAGCGAACCGGTGTGTGGAGAGGCGGGTAGATGTCAGGGCTCGAAACTAATTTTTTGCCCTGGTAGTCCACATTGGCTAGCATTTTGTGAAGTAGGTAGCCAAGTGACAGTGGTTTGTAGCCAATGCATATTTTAGTTCAGAAATATCTTTTTTTCGTTACCTAAACCATAGACTCTCGAGAAAAACTTCTCGAGAGTCTATGCCTAAACAAGGAAGGGCTATTTTTCCAGATCCTGCCCATAAAGTGAATTTTCTAGCCATTTGATGTGAATATTGCACACCTTTTATACCAAAGGAAAGAGGTATAATGGACGATAATGATATTCAAAATTTTAGTTACCTATTGGCAACCCGTTTTACTCTCAGAGTTGTATGCAAATATGATAGTCGTCATGACAACGACACGACCTTCTCAGTACTGAGACATACTGTACAGGGCTAAAAATAAACCATAAACATTCTGTTGGGGGAAGCACAATTCCGTGTAATTGTGATTGATACATTATGATCAAAATGCAACGAAAAATGCGTTTTCATTGTCACCATTTCCCGTGCCTGTCATTCAAGTACGTCAGTTAAGATATTAAAAACTGTGTTGCTAAAGTTCCTCTGCACGACCGGTAGTCTTCGTAATTTGCAGAACAAAGTCATAGTCTTGCCATCCTGTGTCCAGCTGCTAGCTGGGTTTGCATTGAATGCATTTTAATAGCTAAATCCAGTAGTGACGGACGGGGCATGGCATGCAAAGTACTGACTGAATTTCAGCTCTCGGGCTTTCGTAGTCAGTGTCGGCTATCCTTTCATGGATTTTGGTAGCCCAAGAGAAAAGTTGGTAGTCTGTGGACGCGGGACTAACGCTAATTTCGAGTCCAGGATGTACAACAAAAGTGAGTCAGAGGGTTTTACTCTCAGAGTTGTATGCAAATATGATAGTCGTCATGACAACGACACGACCTTCTCAGTACTGAGACATACTGTACAGGGCTAAAAATAAACCATAAGCATTCTGTTGGGGGAGGCACAATTCCGTGTAATTGTGATTGATACATTATGATCAAAATGCAACGAAAAATGCGTTTTCATTGTCATCATTTCCCGTGCCTGTCATTCAAGTACGTCAGTTAAGATATTGAAAACTGTGTTGCTAAAGTTCCTCTGCACGACCGGTAGTCTTCGTAATTTGCAGAACAAAGTCATAGTCTTGCCATTCTGTGTCCAGCTGCTAGCTGGGTTTGTATTGAATGCATTTTAATAGCTAAATCCAGTAGTGACGGACGGGGCATGGCATGCAAAGTACTGACTGAATTTCAGCTCTCGGGCTTTCGTAGTCAGTGTCGGCTATCCTTTCATGGATTTTGGTAGCCCAAGAGAAAAGTTGGTAGTCTGTGGACGCGGGACTAACGCTAATTTCGAGTCCAGGATGTACAACAAAAGTGAGTCAGAGGGTGAAAATTCTTGTTAGAGAACGTATTTAATCTGCATATAAAAATATTTCTACTGTCAAAGCATAGTCCCCAAATACAGGATATCAAAAGTGTCTTAAACATGACCGTATTACTCCGCGCTGAAGAATATTCCCAATTTGCACAGTAACTTGTATAAGTCATGTTCAAAAATATTTAGATGAATTAAAATCAGCACTGTTCATGTTAAATGTGTTTCGCACATTTTTGTTTGTTGGATCATCACTGTCTCAATTTTCTAAAAGAGAAAAACAAACGATACTGTTCATCTGCCCGAGACTGTTGTATATGTCACTGAATAAATTTATTTTAGATTAATATACATGTTCAAGCGAGATTTTAGTTTCAATGGCCCAGATAAACTGAAAATGCGTGGAACAAAGAATAGATTAGCCGATGTAAGTTTTGGCAATCTAAATCGTCATATGACAGTATTTTGTGAAAGGTTTGTACCGGAAATTTGTCTGCTATAGAATTCTGATTCCAAACACATTTTCTAGAATCGATTCGGTGCTTTGCATTCTTGGCAGTAAAATTCCATGTACATATAACGTGACCCTGGCTTCAGTTGTTGCAAATTATTCACACAAAATGCAATCAGGTCTACAGTAAAGGTAAGGAAATTGGAACGACATATATGGTGAATTGATGAATTATAAAAAAAGAATACAAAAAAGGGAAAAATACACACTAGATATCACGTATACTTGGATATATAATGAACGTAGTCTTCAAAATCATTGTTTTTGAATGCTATATGTGTTAGTCTTTTATACTTATCACTGATATACTGAAATGTGCCATTGAATTATATTGTAGATAAATTCGTCATAATCAACGTATTTTGCGACGTCATCACTAAAGATTACTTTGCCTATGTGCAGTACTTTTATTCGAGCGCGTCAATGAAACCGTATCTATCCGTAGACTGATCATGCCATAACAGTGACTGTTTTATAACTGTGACAGCAAACCAATTTTCACTCCGAAACCAAAGAATAGCAGCAAAAACATTGGCAAAATTTCATAGCTTCACAGAACCATTTATATTAAAACTGGACAAAATTTCGATATTGAATGTCCTTTCTTTTCGCTCTTTTTCTGAATTAAGAATAACACATTCAGCGCGACACTTTTGCCTACAATTAATAGTTTGGTTTTTTTTTCAAGTTCCTAAAATGGAGGCTTCCCAAGTTTAAATCACGAGGAGCCAAGTTTTAATTTCTTATTTAAATTTGCTATGAACATAGCACAACTAAAGTTTTGTCATTAACGTCGCTATTTGTACTTGGGAAAACCAACACCGATTTAAAATTTTACCCATTCGTATTTCCCTTAGCATTGATTGATTGACAAAAAAGGTAGATCGATACAGATAGCTCGCTGAACAAGTTATTCTTAATTCAGAAACACAGCGTTAAAAAGCACATTCAAGATCAAAATTTGGTTTCATTGTAATGTAAATGGTCATGTGAACCCATGAAATGATGAGCTTTGCTCACATGTTCAAAACGAGGTTGGCCGAATACTGTCTCGGATTCATGAGGTCGCTCACTATGAAGCACATGTTTTTAAAAACACAATATGAAAATCTGAAAAAATTATGCAAGTTCATATTTTGGTATGAATGTTAATGATGAATAAAATATTCATGGTCTGAGTTTAATAGATAAAAATAACAATTTTTGTTAGTTGACATCGTATATGTAGTTAGTCAGAAATGTATGTTGCATATAAAAGTTGTGAGTTTCTTATGAAATATAAACTATTGTAACCACAGATACAATGTGGTTACATCTTCCAGAATCTTCGTACAATTCTAGGTAGTCAGCTTGGTGACTGGTTTTCTGAATCACTGTTATCACTGTCAGACGACCTGCATTCTCAAATCTAGGTTTCTTCCTGTGATCGTCCCCCTGCAGAATAAACAATCATGTGGCATTTTTAAAGTTAATGTTTATTAATGTTCATAGCTGTGAAGCACTTTAAAAATAAAACATGGAAATTTCGTAGGTTTTTTTTTGATTTATCAAACGGTTTGCTGCCAAACGTATTCTTGACTCTTGGTAAGATACTACAAAACTGTCCCCATTCTGAACTTTCTTATCAAAATTGCGTGATTAGCACAATGGGGTTGGCTTTAGTTAGGTTGCATTTGCAATCACAAACACCTCGAGGCAGGGGAGGGGGGGGGGGTCTTGGACTCAAAAAAATTCTTAATTTTTTTCGAATACCCAAAAACAAACTCAATTTGATTTTTTGATCTTATCGATAATGTTGTTTCACTATAGGTGGTAGTCTATGTGGAAACTATTAACGCGTATTTTCCAATATAAAATGAGCAATATCTGTTCATTTATCGATGTTTGATAACTGATATAAATGTACGTGAAGAGCTTGGGGTGTTTAAAATTGCACATGTGAACAAGAAATTTAATTTTGGAATTTTAACGAAAATGTTGATCCTATGACAAAACTCTGAATAACGTTTCCCAATTTAAAACTTGCAATATTTGTTAACATAACTGTACTTGATGGCATGGGGTGTTTACAAGTGCACATGTGAACAAGAAATTAAATTTTTGAATTTCAACGAAAATGTTGATCCTATGACAAAACTGTAACACCTTCTGATCTATTTTGGGATTTTCTGATCTTGAGGTTTTCTGATATTTACATGATAAATTTGTTAGTTTCACTGTAATTGACTACTATTTTGCAAAATTTTGTTATAAAAAGTTTATGTTTATGGTTTATAATTTCAGGCTGCTAAAATTTCCTGCATAATTCTTTAGTTTGAAAAATTCGCCTGTTTGAAGGTTCTTCATAATGATTGACATAAAAATCACAATTCAAAATTTCCATTCAGTCCATGTAATATATTTTAAAATTTGCAAGTTCAAAAATCACATTTTTATATATGTCCAAATAACTTATAATTTCATCAAATAAATTCAGATGTAAGACATACTTGCAAAAGTGAAACCCAAAAATTGACAGTACAAAAACACATTTTTATTGACTATCATTTTTATTCAACAATTAATGAATAAAATAATACAGATTTACAACAAGAAAATTGAACTGAGATATTTTACAGGCAAAAAAGTAACTTTGCATTGGCTTTCTCAAAAATAAATCTTTTTTGGAATTTGCGCAGCATATTATTATCAGTCTGGCTATATTACCTCTGTCATAAAAAATAATTACATTTTTGGAAGAATAAAACAGGCATTTGATATTTGAGATGGCGTTCAATTGAACGCCGTCTCAAAGGATGCTTGAGATGGCGTTCAATTGAACCCCATCTCAAAGAATGCTTGAGACGGCGTTCAATTGAACGCCATCTCAAGCATTCTTTGAGACGGCGTTCCTTTGAACGCCATCTCAAGCATTCTTTGAGATGGCGTTCAATTGAACGCCATCTCAAGCATTCTTTGAGAAGGCGTTCCATTGAACACCATCTCAAGCATTCTTTGAGATGGCGTTCAATTGAACACCGTCTCAAACCCTGTAGAAATGATGTTCAATTGTGCACTGTGTCCAGGAAAATTTATTGATATCTGATGTTGTCATGGTCAAAGCATAGAAATATGAAATTGTATGTGTTACAATTTTCAATAGCAAATGACAGGAATAATTCTAGGACACAGGGCCTTGTACTTGTTAAGAAATGACCAATACCTTTCCAAACAAGTGAATTTTACTGAATACACAAACACCTGATACAGTACACAGCAAAACTTGTGTTCAATTAAGTCCTGCTTTGGGCATGACTTAGATAAGCCAAAAACAAGCCCAAACTAAGTCTGAGACCCACAGAGTAGCTTTCAACACTACATTATCTCTTAAGGCCGAGTTACATGAGGCAACTCGCCGAGCAACACGACGAGCAACGCAGTAGGCAACGCATCAAGCGACGCGACTGGAACAGTTACACGAAGCAACTCGTTAGGCAATTTGTCGCTCGTTTCCTTACAAAAGATTACGGTGCGCATGCTTGAAGAGCGGACTGTGTTTCGTGGCGGCCTATTATCAAAACGGTTCTCTAGATCGTGGCAAACCGCAATATGACTCGATCACAAAATAGTAATGTTTCAAATCGTCCGATCGAATTAAAGGAAACTCCTACTAAATAATCTACAGATCGGATTAATGAAGGATATTTTCGAAAAATCTTACTAGATGTGTCGTGATAATCAACATATAAAAACTCCAACTAAATAATTGTACAGCTAGAATTATTTCGAATATTCTTATAGAGACATATTTGTCATGTCGAGATGGCTTCACGGGTATGCTTGATTGGTAACATAGGGTAAGGACAGAATTAACAGAAGCAGGGTGGTGCGATTGAAATATTAACTGGTTGCCTTGAAAATGGTGACTCTCCTCCAAACTTGCATACGAAATTGTGGACTTCCTCTAAATTAATGAACCTCCCATCTTGATTTTAATGCCAGAACATATATAAAAGAGATAATTATTATTTTCGAAGAATTATTAATAATTCAATATTAACGGGAAAATGGTATTCCCATTCCCGGGCCATATTGGACAAAAGAAAACTTTGTACAAAATAATGTACGATACAAAGCCGAGTACACTATGGAGTGAAAAGTTTACTTGAGTCCATGATGGTCCTGGAGGGGTACACTAATTTTGGTTAATAGTTTTGGCATTACCAGGGAATTTATAAAACATCTGAGGCCACAATACGAGACATTTGGATATTTTATCAGTTATTATCTGGAAAATAACGTCACAAATTCTATGTATTGACAATGATGTGATTTAATTTTATCTAAAGATTAAAATTTTACGGCACAGTGAAACAGCAATAAGCTAAAACCAGAATAAGAAATTTCAAAATCAACTTTTCTGCGACACTGAAAAAAGGCTAGCTTGTGGTCATGAGGAGGGTGGTCACGCCGGCCGCGTCCTCCCGTTGTGGAAGTGGAAATTTGGCAATTGAAATGGTTTCATTTTGTGGCATTTTCGGTGCATTTCAGACATGTAAAGTCCATGAGTATTAGCTGTTCTGCAACACAAAAAGGATGAATACTTTGTGACAGATCATGGTGGGATGCAACGTTGCAGTGTTTAGGGACGGGTGTCCTCAAATGCGTTCAATGACAGAAATATCGGTCACGTATCGATTAAAACCCGTCCTGGAATATGCGTATCAGTCATCATTAATGCACCAAATAACGACATAGTTTTTAAATAAATAAAAAATAACTTAGATATTTTTAGGTTTGCCAAAAGTTCTTATAACACGTAACCCGAAGTGACAATCGTGTGAATGGTGGCATATTTTATTCTGGGGAACTTTGAAATACGCTCCGAATAAAATTTGAATTAATAAAAATATATTAAGTTATTAAAATGCAAATTATCAGCTCATGGTTAAGGTTAACGGGTACAAAATATTGTCGTACAATAGGTCATATGTTCAATATTCTAGCAATTTCAGCTTACAAGCGAGCGATCGTTGCATCGCACAGTCTACGAAATCCATGAAGCATAAAATGCATCATGGAGGGCAAATATGTCGGGCATCTTGAGCCTTCCACGTTCGTAAGTTCCAAGTAATGTGAGTCTTTTTATTCTGTCAGGCCCATTATTCCATAAAAAAAACTTGAAAATTGCTTGATTGATCGGCTTCAAAAGTTCATCAAAAGCACCAAGAATTAACAATACGTAAAAAAGAGCTACTAATTGGATGATTAGTAGTGATGTTACCATACAGACTTAGCTTACGCTTTGACCAAAGTTTCAAAACGGTCTTAATCCTTTCGATTTTTTTCTCCCAGTTAAATAGAAGTCTTAAACGGTCGTAACCAAAGTAAATCCCTGATAATTTTTTTGATGAAGATTCCAATTTCAAACCAGCCGAGGTGTCGCGTCTATTTTTCCACAAACTGAGCCACAGTGCTTCAGATTTACTAACATTTAGTTGAAGGACAGATACTTGTCAAAAAATCTGAACCGTATGAAATTCTGTAAAATTGGGAAAGCGTTTCGCAATTTTGTTTATGGTTACCGCCATTGCTACCGCCTCCACTTATCTGCCTTAAAATAGGCAATTTTTGTTCTCTTTAGTAGTTATCCCTCCTCATGGTGAGAATGACCTGGCGTAGGCGCAAGCAAAATGACACTTGATACATTTGTCGTTTTGCAAAACATCTCGCAAATTGTCCGTTTTGGTGTACAATCTATTGGAGCCTGGCATGTCTATATGTGCTCGTCGGTAAATTAGGGATGAAATAATTTCGATTAATTGATTAATTCTTTGGTTTAAGAAAATATATTGGCATTTTTCTTTGATGTATAGGCCTAAGAGGAAAATACTAATATCACGATGACGTGGCGACGCTCGAGCATATTAGTAAGACAGTTTTACTTCCACATTGTCTTTCGTCAGGCTGATTGTATTCTCTCTGTGTCGTCCCGACCTGATCGATGCGTTCGGTACGTGTAAATATCAGTCCATATATGAGGACAACGGAGAATATTGATGGCTCCTTAGGAGAAATTCTCATTCAGCAGTTTATCTAATATTGAAGCGGTTATTCACCAGTTTACCGAAGATTGAAGTAGAATTGATAGAGAAGGTGGATATTTTTTGAATTTGTCTATAGATTTATTGATTTATTGACATATTGATTGGTTGATTTTTTTTCAGTTTATAGTATATTTCCTGTTCGAGTTTTGTAAATTTATATATACTAACAAGTTACAATCGATGAGCGCAAACAGGATCACTGTTCTGCGCATGAGTAGAGGTCAAAGGTTTCTTCAGGCGACGCGACGCAGTGTGTACACGGGGCAACTCGTCCAAGCGACGGGCGACGCGTCGCCTGAAAAACCGACATGTCGGTTTTCCGGGCGACGTCGCCTGACCACCTCGGGCGACGCGACGATATCATACAAACGAAGCAACACGGCGGGCAACTCGCGTTGCCTGTCGTGTTGCTCGTCGCGTTGCTCAACGAGTTGCCTCGTGTAACTCGGCCTTTACGATGTACAGGAAATCACATATAAATGTAATTCAGTGGCAATGATAGTTATCACCTTTAGACTCAATGGCCCCAGACAAGGTGAGAATGAGACATACAGACTTTGCTGTCAAGCTGGGTATGCTTTGGGCTTGCTTTAGGCTAGCCTTAAACAAGCTTAAGACTGGCCTTAGCCTTGTTTTCTGCTAGCCCTGGACATGCCTTTCTGAATGGAAGTTTTGCTGTGTAGTGTTGCTGTTTCACTGAACTACCGAATAAGAGAGCAGACAGTGAGAAGGGCAGCTGCATTGGCTACATGTACCACAAGAAAATGACAAGCTCAATTGTATACAACTTATACAACTTAATCTAATTTAAGAAATGTACAGAAAGAAAATTAACAAACTTTTGTCAGTAATACAAGAAGAATTCCTCCATTACATCCCGTTTCATCACTGTCACTACAGTCTCTGAGTACATGTTTACTTTGATTCCACCAGATCATTCATCCGATGAAGTTTCATTGCTCAGCACGTGGTTTTTAAACATGTCCAGTTTCCAGGTCTACATACTTTCAGGTCTTGGGCTTATCATAGGAAAAAATATCGCTGTAGATTTGATGTTCACTCCTCATCTACACGTAGTTTCTGTACATGTGACGTACACAGACCACAATGGTTAACGCTTCCAAGGTGTCTATCTCTTATTTGAATTATTGTATCCTTTTGTTGACAAAATGTCTACATTGTTTTTTCTGTCTGTATGTGTTGTCATTGGTGAGTTCTTTTGGCCAGAAGCTGTGATCAGAAAAGATAAACAAATGGTCATGATATTGACTTTGAAAAAAACAACATGTAATGATATGTCATGAAAAATACAACAAAAACTGTTGATGACACTGCACTCCCATCGAAATTTCGACTGCAAATCATTCTTATACTGAAGCATATATGAAGTACTTCATCTCATAATGACCTGGGCACCTAATTTGTAAGAAATGGGATAAACACTTTCAAAGAAGAAGATAGTTTGATCAAAAAGTGGAAAATATTGCCACAAAAATACAAATATGAGAATTTTGCCATCATTTCAATGATGAGGTTCATTTAAACAGCGGCACATCTACCGGTACATCACATATGACATGACTACTCAAAAATCAGCTCAACATGAGCAGAGGTTTGGAAGTTTTTGATCTGGACAGACAGATAGACAGACATACAAACACTGTACGGATATACAATGTATAGTCAGACATATCACATGCAGATATTTTGATGCCATTGCAAACAACCTCCCAGTTGCCATGTGTATGGCAAATGGGAAGTAAAAAATTGGAAAATTTTAAGCAGAAAAATATTATTGGTTTAGCTTTCATGACGATTGTGAAATTGTCCAATAAGCTAAATTTTGTATAGAAATAAACAATATTCTGACTTGGCTGTCATAATGATTAAAACTGTGAGCTTAATTGATGATCCAAATGTAATAACACATACATATACCATTAGTTTTAGTGGTCTCCAGTTAGCAAAAATTAAATATTACATGTGCATGAAAAGTGCATTATTATGCTTTAATCACTCACAGTGCCCAAAGGGTGTGCTGAAAATTAAATGGCAGGAAATGAAAGTGCTATAACATATTTGGAAAGGAATTTGATATTCAGAAATGTTTTAAGTTCCTCCTTTGCAATGTCAATTTTTTCTCAGACACCCCTATCCCTGCACGTAGTACAAATAACTGTTTTCAAGTCCCCGCCATTCCCGTCCTGAGGTGTTTGTGAACACAGTCTTATTACTGGAAAAAGAGAGAATGTTGGACAGATTTGATCTTTGTCAGATGATCACACTTACATTTTAAGGGTTAATGAAAGGCTGGTGGACTGGTGGTCTTTTCTTACAGGTAATAAGTCTCCCATACATCATCTCTGTGTCAAAATCCTGAAAAAGAAAATTTTACAGGAGTCATATGTCTAAATCATTGTCCCTCACTGAACACTTACATGATATACCAGTAGTTTATTATTACATCACAGATAGAGTTGGACTGTTGTCTATAAAATTAATAATTACAGTATACATGTATGGTATGAGAAATGACAAAGTTCCACTCGCATTTATGAAATATCTACTCTATGCTAGCCACCACTGACTTTACATGTATGTCATATAAACTCTCTGACATCATTTCCTATCTTTCTATGCCAAAATAAGTATAAGTTTATACAGAAAGATGCATCCCAAGCATTTCCATCTGTGGCAGAGATCTTGCTAGAACAAATAATTAATAAGATGCTCGTAAAAAATACAATCTTGTGCAGATAAATGAACATATGGGTGATTTTTTTACTCGTTTGTTACTCAATTTTCTTAATATTTACTTTTGTTGAAGATGACACTGCATCCATGATGAATATAAAGATGGGCTTCTTTTGTGAATTATATATACCCAGGGGAGGTTTTTGGTAGATCCTGATAATAACTGGACAGTTTGTCTCTCCTGAGATCATTTAAGCTCAAACTTCACAGTTTGTATGGCAAATACAGACAGTATGCTGATGGATCAAATACAGAGTTGATGATGTACATGTAGTGATTAATTCTCTATCTCAACCTCTACTGTTCTTGTCACACAAGGAATGATTTACAAATCATGATTACAGCTGAGAAAAACAATCAAGTGATTTTTCTACAATGTTATAAAAATATGGCTCACATTTTAAAGTTCTGTTTGGTCGCATAAATGGTTTTCTAATGGCCAGTATATTGACATACCCCCCTCCCACTGTATACAGACTGCAGCCCTTTTCCCCACAATCAGAGGGGCTTGGATTTGTAAACAATGGTTAAACAATAGGTTAAACAAAATATAACATTACCTTCATTCAAGTTTCGCTCGCCAGCTAGTGCATTCACAAGCATTTCTTGGTAAAGCTCACATGACAGGCTGAGGAATCATTGAAAAGATTTGGCCAAACTTGCTGGATAAACAGCGTCAATATTCCCATGGATGTTTACATTCCATTCCGCACCTCAAAAGTCGAGCCAATGTGTTATGTAATGAGCTTAACCCGTCCTCATTGCTCCGATGTGTGGCTGATCGGTCAGCGCTGGAACCCGTCTTTGCGCATTTATCACGCTACGAGATCTACAAGACATGTTCTCCCTGGCATAAATGTGATGAACTGGGCAGTAGTTCAACTGTCAGTCAACTTCGACGAGCAGTCTAGATAAATTAGTGGTATAGTCCATGAGCCAGACCCCCAAAATTGGTCGATTGGTACCATTTGGGTGGGCAAATTCCCCCATACAATTTCTGAAAGCCCGAAATCTGAACTTTCTGAAAATCTTTGGTGGACATGTCTCAGAAGTAGCTTTCTGTCTCAAAAGTTGTTGTCATAGCAACGATACTAAAAATCTTCAAAGTTAAGAATACTACACAAAACTGACTATTTAGTGAACAGCAAAAGATATTTACATGATTTCATGACACATACTGGTACCTCACATTATGGCCTTTCAGTTGACCCCATGACCTTGAACATTCTGGGTCAAGGTCAATAGGTCATGCCCATAACATCTCAGAATTTCTGTTATATCAAGCATTTTTCACAAATACTTTTCTGCTACGTTTACATAACATATAATAGAAACTCAAAAACTTGCTCAACAATAGCCACAGATGTGTGCTATTTGAAATTAGTATTTTTTGTATCAGGGATGATGTCGTTAGTGAGTAATTACCAAGGCAACCATAAGTGTGTTTTCAGTTATACATGTAGCCTATGAGCCAGACCCCAAATTT
Organism: Ptychodera flava; assembly: GCA_001465055.1. Taxonomy (NCBI): domain Eukaryota; kingdom Metazoa; phylum Hemichordata; class Enteropneusta; family Ptychoderidae; genus Ptychodera; species Ptychodera flava. Next base: position 33,771 of record LD357615.1, read on the forward strand.
TGTCAATTTGCTTCCATTTGACTCGAGTGGGGAACAAAGCAGCCTTTTAAACCTGAAAATCTGAATTTTGAGAAAATCTTCATTGGACAGTTTGCTGAATACGCTTTCAGTGTAAATATTGTTGTCATGGAATCAGCATTCAAAAGCATTAAAATAAGCATACTATGTAAAATAGATTATCAAATACACGACAAAAGATATTTGATTGATTTAAGGATGCATATCAATAGTTCGCATTGCTTCTTAATTGACCCCATGACCTTTAGATTTGTAGGTCAAGGTCAATAGGTATTGCCTTCAGCAACTTAGAAATTGTTTAAGGTGGGATTTTTTTGCAAATAGCTTTGCAACATTTTTACCAAACCAAAAAGTACAAACATGAAAACTTAGTCAGCTATAAGAGCTAACGCGATCTCTTTAAAATACTAGTGTTTTTTATCATATACCTTGTTGACAGGGCGGCAATCACCATAGCAACCATCAATGCATTTTCAGATACAGTAATAGAGCGACAT
>LD357615.1:56417-79930 GCA_001465055.1 Ptychodera flava
TTTGTCCCTCATGGACGTGACCACAGTCACCATATTTTCAATACCCTCGCAGGGCAGACAGGGTGGGCATCGCATCAGCCACCTTACATTTCATCCCTCACAGGGATAACTGTGAAAATACAATATTCTCAATACGGAAAAGAAGCGGCTCCGACTGAAAATACACATACCTGCTTGTTGTCTTTGCTCGAGGGTTGAGCATCCTCGCTAGTGCTGGCCGAAGTCGTACCAGTAGTGGGTGCTGATTTAGAAGCACGTGGTGGAGCAGGTGGAGCAGAAGGTCCGGCAACGCTCTCCATTCTGATGGGCTGATGAGCGGCGACGAACGAAGCAACCGCAGGAGCTGGTTGTTGAGACTGTAGCTCACTATGCTGTGGAGCGGCTAGGGGTGTCGCTGAAGCAGCGCTGCTGGAAGGAGGAGAAGCCATCCTATGCTCTATGTTGACGGGGCCCTGTCTGTGTGAGGAATGACACCTTGTCACCTGGGCACTACTTTATACTTTGTTGTATTCATGAATATTTATGAGTTCACACCTGGCGGAATATTTTCACTATGTGCTTAGGCTTTGAATACCAACAACCACCACCACAACAAACTCACTCAAATTCACCATTTCCAAACAACACACATGGTTGGACATTATGTAAAGTTTAGATACAAAAATTGGACTAAAATGACAGGCATCGACTACAGTAAGGAAATTAAACCATTATTGGAAAATTAAAACCAAAGCCTGTGTGTTGAGAATCCAACCAGGCTGCTGAAACACAAGTTACAATAACAGAGTGATTGATCACTTGTGACAATCCCTGTCTTATTACATTGACATATTTTTAGTCAATGGCCTGGACTCATGCCAGTTGCTCTCTGATCTCCATCAACGCTCTCAACCCTTGAAGCCATCACAGTGCATTTGATATATAATGTCTCTATGTGAGTTGTACCATTACCCAGCCAATGTGAACAATTTCCATTGAGTCTATTTCTGGCATCCTCTGCTTTCTAGGCCTCATTCGTTTTGAAAGCCTTCTTATTATAGCTACTGAATGACATTATTTTGATCACTCATAGAGCCTGGTTACACATGCTGTATCTCCTCAAGAAGATCGAGTGGTGGCCTTTATTCCATTTCAGTAATTGCCAATTGGTATTTTGGTTCTTTCCCGGAAATTAATCTGTTTGAATTTTTTTCCATGAAATATGTTAAGATAGCTTGAATATTTATTATGGTAGCTACACTTGAATACGTAGGCAACACACATATTCAAATACCCTTTCATCTCCATGCTTTGACCCAAAGCTGTTGTCGTCACATTCGATTTTGGATCTGAATATTGGAAATTGGGGTGAGCAGGTACAAGGTTACACGTAGCGTGTGAAAAGCATGTCTCTCCCCGTTAGTTCCCATGTAACATCATTTTGTTGGTATCTTTCTCTTAAGAAAATGTGGCATGTTTGTAGACAAGTAGAGTGCAAGTCCACCACAGTATGTTACCAGTCCTAAAATCTACATCTATCTTCTTTCATTAGTCTTAGCTAGCAATCTGAAGGGTACAAGTATGTGTATTCTGGATCACCTCTCTGAATTATTCATGGTAAAAGTATTATTTTCAAGCTACAGTGTAACTGACGGGTTGTGACTTCATAATAATATCACATGTGCTTCCTTTAAGATTGAATTACGGAATTTCAAAATTAAGGGAAATATTACTTGCTTACCCTTGTACTAATAATGGAATTGTCAGCACTTACATGAAATGCAGCACTTTTAATGATATAAGTTTTTCACCAATTACAATGTTTGCTTCTCCCAACCATGGCGTTGAGGGCGCACTAACATATTTTTACCTGTCAACATATCAACAACAAGGTTGGTTTGAGCAAGGCAAAAAGGGGAAGAGGCCAATGCTTGAATAACTCTCAAAAATTGTTTCCTTCTTGAGTATATGTACATTGGCTGCATGCTTTGAATCAAATACAGCTGTTTTAACCAAGATTTGTCACTTTTACATTTAGAGTTTAAGAATTTCATTTGAAGGAAAAAATAAAACAATAACACACCCTCTAAAAGAATAAAATGTAATTTGATGCAGATACTCAGAGACAGACTGTTCTATAGACATTGAATGTTTTCCAAACAAATTGTTATGCAATGTAAAAATAAGATATGATCAAATTTGTATTTATTCATGGCATTGTTGATGGCATGATAATGGTAACTGCTGGTACCAAGGTTGGTTTTGTATTGCATTGTCAGACATTATCTTAGGATATTTTCAGTATTAATTACGTGTCAGTATTGTTTGAAAGTAAATGTGCAGACAATCAGTCACAGAATATCAATAAGCAGACAATTGACACCACAGATTACACGTATCAGCCACTCCTATTTGCATGTACAGCCATTGTTATCGTATTGAAATTCATGCCTACAGTTTTCATTCCTAGGGCTATATCTGTAAACTTCTTTAATTAAACCCAACTCCTATTTCAAATTAACTCAACAAAAAAAGGAGATGAAATTGTCATTAAAACATAGTTGAGAAATTTTATATCTTGGTGGCTATTATCATGGTGGTGTAACAGTCACAATATCACAAAAAATTGAACTGACTTTAAACTTCATGTTCTTGTACTGTTATCTTACCTTCATCATGATCAATGGATACCAAACATTAGGCACCAACAATAGTATCTTTAGGAAGGTTGATACTTGCTTGATATGATGAGTGAAGAGAGGAGAGAAAGGGAGACAGGATCAATGTGATGAAAACTCACATATATGGATTAATCTTTATTAATTCTTTGCTGTTCTTGTTCAGAGGTGACATCAAAGAACGAACAAAAGTAAAAATTGGTGCCATCCTCATCATCTGATTGTGATCAGATGATTGAAAGGTTATGCCAGACCGAGAGAAATTAATTTCCAATATTTTAGCTTTGATTTAAATGGACAAATACAGTTGATACAATAGAAAACATTTTTACATTATGAATTTATAAGTGTAGTGTATAAAAGTGATGAAATCATAACAGGACTGGTTGATATTTTCATCATATTAATCTACATGTTCTGTGCATACCAGCAGTTGTCTACACAGAAGAGTATCATGTTTAGACTAACATTGGATTCCAACTTTTGACAGCAAATTTGGAATCATTCCTCTCGCAAAACCAATAACCAGGTCCAGTTTGCCACGTAATATGGTACCAAGCTATATTCCAACTACCTACATGTAGTAGGAGTCTTCCAATTTTAAAGGTACATGTAGGGTCAGCTTGGGACAGAGGCATGATATGGGGTCAAAGGTCAGTCTTGTTTTAAGCATCCAATATAAATGAGGGTAAGTGGAGTGATGGTAGTACTTCTTGCACCTGTTCAAGTTGCTGGGCTTTACAAATAATGATATGCTCCGTATTTTTTGGGTGGAGTGTTTATATTTCTAAAATTGGATCCTAAATAGGTCAGCAGCTATCTGAATCATGATGAGACACCACTGTGAGTATAAATACAACCTGCAAAACGTACACAGCTGTGGTATCTCTAGCCTGGTGTATAATAAGCATCGTTGTAAACAATCCCGGGGCAAATTTGTCAGGGTTTCCAGACCCCAAGTTAATCGTGGATCACGAAAAGTGTACCTTGGTTGTACCGCATCGCTGTGTCAAAATCCAGTGGTTCATCAGTGTATGACAGAGATAAACCAGGTAAAGGCTGTATTCATTAGTGTATATTGGATGATTGGTTTGGTCAGGGTGTGTTTCATGTCTAAAAATATCTGACATCACATTTGTCGAAACATTTCAAATTTGTTGAGAAGGTGCCAAAGAGACACAGTGGGTGGTGTTGCTGAACAACGCTGTATTTGGCGGATGTATGAAGTAAAGACTCACAGAACGGTATCTTTTTATAACATCAATGATAAAAATAGTGACATCATCGGCCTGTACATATAATTTTCTAGTTACTTTACAAGCATATTTTATGTGACTGTTAAAATTGTCTGACTGGAAAAAGTGAATAGTATTGCTAGCACTGATAGAAAGCCTCAATTCTACACATATGAAATCACAGACCCTCGAGCTGATTGTACATGAAGCCCACAATTGCAATAGCAAAATTGCCGTACAGGAGCTTCATGTATAGTAATTGAGTGTCTTTGCAAAAAAGCAGATATCAGTTATTTTTAAGAAACTATTTTTTTACATAGGACATGTTAAGTTACTTTTTCTCATCGAAGCCCTTTATAGGCCCCCTTCCCATTTTGATCAGTGCAAAGATAGATTATCAGCGTTCGTCATATCTTTACATCAATTTAAAGATTGATTATTTAACATTACCATTTTCAATTGCTTTCATCACTATCATCATCGCCATCAACATCGCCGTCATTCTATATCTCTCTGTAAAGGTTTGTGTAATAAATGTATGAGATAAGAAAAGCAGTAAAGCCATATATATTTTATTGCCAGTTCGCGTGCAATTGAAAAGTATCGTGCACCCGCAGAGAATTTGTAGAGCGCCCTCTTTGGCCAAAATAACAATGCATTTGTTTCTGAAGGGAGTGATAGAGTGTTCAAGAAAATTAAGTGACCTTCCTTGTATTACAGTAAATAAAAGTTTTGTAACAACAGTGTTGGTTGCAAGGCTCGCAGTCTTGCACAATTTTCAAACCCTAATATATGCATCACTTTTTTGTGTAATTTAATACAAATCCACACAGCCGGATGAATGTGTTGAGGTAGTCAAAAATTCATTATGAAGATAGCACTGCCTCTCAGTGATTTTGCTGTAGTGTTATTCAAAGCAACCAACAGAACTTGTGTGTATTCAAAAGGTCCGAAGCCTGTTGGATCAGAGGTGAATGGGCTACAGCCGTACTCGAATACTGGCAGTGGAGTCTTCATTACACTCACTGAAAGCTCACTGAAGAAAAAACCATTAACTCACTCTCAGTCAAAAGCTTCTCCCTTTTTGTCTGATGACCTCTGCAATTGTCTGCCCTATCTTTTTCTGATCTCCTTGTCCAGTTGCTCAGGGACTTACAATTGCATTCCAGTACTGCTAACTGTTAATCACTGAAGCGTAAATCTTAATATTTTTGATCCTAGACTGGGTGATTGCTGTGCAGGCATGATTTTGGTCAGTAGCAATCAACATGACATGAGTTTGAAACTTATTTGACCAATGTTTCTAAATCTGTGATTTTAATGACTTGCAGGTGATATGTATTAACTGATAGATATCATGTTCATTAGTTCTGTGATGCTCTTGGTTTGTGTTTGTAACAGTTTTGAAAAATAACCGTTTGCTTTCCTCTGTTTTGTTGTTTACAGATATTCAGGAGTTCTATGAGGTGACCCTACTGGACGGTAACAAGAGCATAGCACAGAAGACGTTTGAAACTTTGGAGATTGCGTCCAAGTGGGAACTTCAACAGCAGCAGATGTCACACCCCAGCCCAGATGTAAGTGCCAAAGCAAATTCTATCCATGCACGTGTCATGTCTTTGAAACGTAGCCATGTTGAACGAACATTTGCTTTCATGCATTGTTCAGATCAATACAGAACTGTCTACCAGCTTTGCAGCGGTGCAAAGCATCGCCATGAAAACAGATGACCAACTTTTTTGTTTCAGATCGAGAATTTCCTTGGATTTGATGATTTCATGGGAATCAAACTTCATGTCATGAATTATAATACCTTGCTATAAGTTTTCCTATTGAGCCTATGATTATAACCGTGATGGGGAAAATGTGAAAAGAATTCTTTGCTGAAATAACTGAATTACTGCCAAAAAGAAATAGTATAAAAAATTGATGGTAATACTTTAAAAGCCAACTAGCAGTTGAACAATTATCTGGGTAGTGAAATATATAGCTATATACTGAAAGATTTTACAGATTAGGCACTTTTCTGCTAAAATTCTGTGCTGATAGCCTCTATCTATGAAAGGTAAGTAGCAGAGCTGTAATTGAACACTGCTGTGAAAATTGATACCGTGAAGTCCTACTAAGATACAGGTAAGTGGGGTTTATGCATTCTCCACATAAATTCTACGATGTGTTATAGGTTGACATTGGTATAATTCATTATAAAAACTGAAAAGGATGAAGTACTGTCATTTTGTTTGTTCTGTAAAACAAACGCTGTTTCATCTTCTTTGGCAAATGTTTATCAAAATACAAAGTATTTACTTTTCAAATACAACACATACATGCAGAGTGATTGTTAAATAAAATCACTTCAGGAGTAAAATTCAATATCATTTGAGATTATACACACACAAGCTCTATTGACAAGTTCATCACTGGACATTTCAGCATGATTTTTGGAACAAAACAGGTAACTGTACAGTAAGAAACACAAATAAAATATTAGAAAATTCATCACAAGTACAGCTAATGTTTTATTAAATCTAATTTATAAAATTGCTTTGAAGGAGGATTTAGGGGAGATGACAAGGTGACTTGTTTCATACATGATTGACAGCTAACTTGGTGTTCATTGGATCATCAAACACTAGCAATAAAAAGTGGCATTTTTTTCTAGCAAGCTTATCCTAGGCCTTTAAAGGCATTGTTCGCAATCCCTGGGATCGCCTTTGTTTTAGTCCATAAGAGGATTATGGAGGTGTGATAGTCTTTTGTTTTCCATTGAAATTGTAATCTGCTGGGTAAATTTTCTGATGAGTGCCAACACAGGCCTTTAAGCTAGTTTTGCCACATGTATTGGTTGCTGTTGAAGTTTCAAATCATAGCCATAATGAAAAGTGGTCAGTTTTACACTTTTGTCGGAATTAAGGCAACTATCTCAATGGAAGTTCGATTTATGCGTTTTTGATGTGCAGTATACCACTGGAACTCTTCCTTTTGAAAGACATTGCCAAGATGCCAGATGCAGGTTCAACCATTTGTAAAGCGCCCCCTATGTCAATCATCTGAAAACAAAAGCATTGGCCACTGAATAGAAATCGATCAAAGGCAACAAATTGGCCCGCACAATTTGCAAAGAACAATCAAAACTATAATCGTTGATGAAGGCTGTTTAGCATGTTGTTTGATGAACATGTCCGATTGATTGACTCAGTCAATATTTATGGCATTGCAATGGATTTACATTTCAATTAAAAAGATTGTCATTGAAATAATTACAAAGTAGCTCTGTGGTTGAGGTTAGTAACCCCTTCCATTGAAATTAAAAAGCATTTCTAGACCAGATGTTCAACTGTTTCTCAAACCAGCCACGTACATTTGTAGCTCACCAGACTGCTGAAGGACATGTGCAAGGAAGAGGCAAATGCTGCCATGCTCACAAGGTCTTTTTCAAGTATTTTTATATTTTTATCACTAAATCATGGTCTATCTCATAAGGTTGTAATTTTGTATGTTAGGATTTTTGAAGCTTTATCTTATTGCATAAAGTACCTTGAGTTAAAGGTTTCCAATCACTTAGGCGAAGACATAATGCTTTTCCATCAAATTTGTTGTTGGAGCCTTTTTTGTGATTCTATGTGAAGATCAAGAATGTTGATTGATAGCTGAAATTATAAAATGTACCGCTGATTTGATTCAAAGATGCATTTTAATTGTTTGCCATTTGTGTAACATTTACAAGCAAAGGGTAAACTTCTGAGACTCAGAAGAACGCCAGAGTTATTTTATATTGTAACCATCAAACCTTTTCTGCCTTTGTATTCTGGTGAGTACAAACCACTTGTCTTCTGTAGCAAAGTTGTAGAGAATAACTCATTGAGGTGAAAGGTTATGATACTGGTTTGGCCATCACCAAGGCACCTCAAGTCAATTGCTACAGTACAGGAATAACATTTCCATATGCATACCAGCACTACATATAGGCACATTATGGTCGATGAGTTTGAATTATTGAAAAGTTTCAGTTAGCCGTACGTACGTAATGATATATGCATAATAGCAGTTATATGTTATATCTAGCACCTACATAATCTATCAGCCTGTCTTGTCTGATTTTGTAGCGATAAGGGTATTTACATAAATAAAATTTATGTATCTTTATGCATACATATGACTTGGTATTGTACTGTTTTAGTTTGGGCAAGGGAGAGATAATAATTAACTCTTGAGTTTAAAGAATGGCAGTAAAAAGGTACAATTTCATATAGTTTCACAGGAGATCTGTCATTTGAATATGACAGATTCAACAATAAGAATATAGGAGGATTTTTTAGTGATAATGTATTAGACCTATCCTTCACCATTGTACACGTTGGCACATCACAGATTTATTTTATTTGTGTACAACTGTTATAACCCTGTACTGCAGTCTCTGTGTCAGAAATAGTCACCAATATCAAACAAAGGCACCATATTAATTCACCCTAGATATTGAATGACTTTTGTTCCAGTGGGAATTACCAGCAGAGCTCGTGTATAGGAAAACTTTTTATGGAGTACAAGGCTTAACATGTTCCATAACTGTATTTGGACTGTATGATGGATTAGGGCAGGAAATATATGCTTGACAGTGCTTCAGGATACAACAGGCTTGCCATGTACACTGTTGCAGCTTTCAAAGCAATTCCATAATATCAAAGCATAGTTTATTTTTTCGTCAAACTGAAACTCTGTACATGGTATTGCGTGTGAAAGTTTGGCACCATGCCAATGAAATGCTCAAATCTTGAAACTGATTTCTTTTTGTGCCATTTGTATAACAGGAAAAAAACATGTCTAGAATGTGAATGATTGATTGAAAAGAAATCAGCAGAAACATTTTATAATTTGATGAGAATGCAATGTTGTCGTGGCTTGCAGCTGTGAATTTCATGCAATTCAAAGTGATACAATTTGTAGGGATTTCATTGAGGTAGTGGCTCTGAAAACCATACTGTTTTTAATACCTTTGCTATTGCAATCTCATTGATTTTCTTCCTTCAATAAATGTAATTTCCCAATTAATGCAGTGTCCGTAGTAAAAACTGTGATATTTTAGCAGTCTTTGAGCTCAATCTTTGTGTCTTACAAAAGTGTACATCTGATCCCAGAGTTTTGCAGAAACAGTAATCTTAATTAACAATAATTTTACCTTTATCTTGGTCCATGATTTAACAAGGAAACGTCTCTCCCATGTACTAATGACTTTTTCTATAAAGAGGTCAAAGACGCAGACAGTAGAAATAAATAATATGTGTCACTCCTCTTTCATTTGCATACTGCATACCCTGATGGTTTCTGAAAATAAAATAGAACTGTGCCTCCCATTTCTAATAATAAATTGAATTCATTGCATACTGTATATCAACGTTAAAATAGATTATTTCAAATAACCATTCCTGTCATTTTACTATTCTGTCTGGTATGATCAGAATTAAGATTTTCAGAAATCAATGCATCAATATCTCTGTTAAATTAGCAATAACTGTTTGGTAATTGTAAAGTTTGCAAATGATATCAAATTTTTATTGATTTGAGATTGCGCTGCTATCAGTTGAATTATCCTGTATCTGGGTTAATGATGGTAGGTGTGGTGCTTGTTTAAGTCAGTGTCTCAAAAGTCACTCCTTGTCTGATACTGAACACAGTTCAGACAAGAAATGTTGACATGGTAGAAATACAAAATTATTCAGCAGGCATAGGTGTATGTCAAGTTTCTACCCCATCCCATCTCTTCACCATCCCTACTTTCTCAGTAGACTGTCCCTCTTCACAATAGAGGATTATTAGAAAAAATGCAACAAAGGGAGATCAAAGAGATGACTGTAAATGTCCTATCAAAAACACAGACTTGCTATGAAGTAGAATTATGACCTGCTTCACTATTGTCTAATTATCATCTCCTATTTTGCCCTAGCGTCATGTCCCCCACAAAAAAAAACCAAAACGTGATAATGGGTGCATGTACCTTTTTTATTTTAACATATTGCATCCACAAAATGTTTGTCAGGTTGTCCAGTTCATGACAAAAGCTTGCTACATAAACTGACATGTGAAAGAGAATATATCAGTGTTGTATTAATAAAGGTGTGTATTTCATACAGAGAGCTGTCAATTGAAAACAAAAATTACATTTTATGATCACCTGTCTGGAGTATGAATTTAAAATAGTTTATTTTCAGACTGACTGTAGCTTGCTGTCATTTGAATAAATAGAAAAAATATACTTATGAAGTACAAAGGTTCTAGTCGTGTTAGCTACTAACATGTTGCGCTAAATTGGTCATTATTTAATCAGTCTCTGTTCAAGCCTGGCTCGTTAAATTTTAAGGCAACTGCAAATTTGTGTGCGTGATGTGCTGTATGCACTGTATGGTACAGTTTTATGCTTTTTAATTCAAGCTGTAATCTACCCAGTAATGGTACCGGTACAGTCCCATTGTTTTCGGGGAGCTGGTGTGACTTATGCTTCTCAGAGAGGAAGTGAAAAGGTCCAGAATGATTGGTTACAGTTACACGGAATATGAGGTAAAAAGCACGCTGCTTCTAGTTTTGCAAATATTCCGTGTCATTTAACTTTGGAAAGAAGATCTGTTTGCTTACTGTATGATGTATGAAATTTAATAGGTTGATAATGATATGGTATCTGTAGATGTTAAATCACACACTACACTGTTATTCTGCTTGCCATTACAGTGTGGCCCCGACTTCATCTATATCTTCCTGTACAGTGCTATTTTCTATTTCCTTTGGTATGAAAGATGGAATGTAGTCACTATTCCAACAAGGACAGGAATGCAGTCTGTATGCCGTGCAATTTTCCATACAACTTATTTTCTGTTCACTGTCAACAACCTGTAAATCATTAATCGTAGCTTTCATTTTTCACCTAGGGAGTATTTGTGATTATTAAAGGGACAGATAGGGTGGCTGATGACATTTTCAACACTGGTGTCACCTGACTTTTTTTTTTATTTTGATATTCTGATTAATGGTCGGTGCATGCAGATGAAAGGAGGCAGTGGGCACGCGGTCGGAATCTCAAAACTCGAGGATACTTTCATTGATTTTCCATTTCTGACTCTGCCCTTGAGTATTCACAGCTGTTTGTTTGTCCTAGAAATACCAGATGCCGGAGAGCGTACAGTGCTTCTCTAACAAGTGGGCTGCGGAGAAAGGAGTGTGAACATTACCTGTTAATGAATTGCTACATAGTATTGTATCGTACAGCAAGACGTTAACGCTCTCTGTTGCTGTTCCATGTTTACAATCAACGTCAAGTAGGCAGAGTCCATGTTATTCCAACACGTGCCAAGAAGTGTTTTTTTATAGGGTTACATGACCTTGAGCGTGATGCACTCTTGTAAATTTTAATCTCATATTACTCTAGCAAGGGCTCAGCCATGTGCATGTGCTGTATGATGGTACCATAAGCCTATTTGTCTCATCTGTGTCCTCTGCTAGGACAGACTAGTATCCCTCTGCAGGATTTGGTTATGTCATCTTATTTCCACTTTGAAGGATTTACTGTGACCTGAAGTGTTTATGTAAACAGGACTCTCCAATCAGAGGAGCTGGACTAAGTACAAGGATTGTGTCCTCAGAACAGTTGTCAACACAGTGTGGAGTACAGATACACATCATATCAAACGTCCAGCTGTCTGAATAATTGGGATGCTGATTACCCTATACTTGTTTGCCGGCTGAATAATCTATTTTTGTCATTGTCTGTAAACACCAGGAAAATTCACTGGCAGGAGTGAAACCATTTAAGAAATTTTGTTGATGCGTTCGTTGCTTAGTTGCACTGGCAGTGACTCAGTGACAAGATCGCGTGTGACACCAGTTTAGCCCGGATTTTGCGACAAAATCTCCATGAACTGATATTGATTGCTGATGTGTAAGGGCTCTGCTGAAGGGAAATTGTGCTCTTATACTTGATACGGCTGAGTGCTTATTGCGTAACATATGGTGGCTGTTGGAATAGTGCATACATAGGCCACGTGGATACCAGCGCCAATATTGCCCCAGTTGTAGTAACTGTTTTTAACTGAGTGTGAGTTGTGAAGTACTGGATTCACATACATGTGTATTTAACGTGTGTTGGAAGTGTGAAATTCTCATCTACACGTCACCGGCAGACAGACAACTCATTGCAGATGAGGCGATCAACTGTTACCGCGAGCTGTGGCAACCTGTCCTCAGCTACACGCAACCCCCGTCTCTGCATCCGCCGTTCTTTCTACCGCACGGCCAGAGAGCGGTACAACTTTGGCGGCAGCGTGGAATTAAGCAACCCCACATACAGTACAAGTGCATTAAATCGCATAGCAGATGCTGATGAAACACACAGCGAAACTGCAGAGGTATTTTATCATGTCTTTACTTTATTTGCAATCATTGATTCACATCACAGGGGCAAATTCAAGTCATAGTGGCAAAGGTTATGCATTTTTCTGAACATAAATATTCCTCACTGTTGTAGTGTACTTTCCATCAGTGCCAGGGAGGGGGAAGGGGTGCGTTATCGCTGTATCACTTATGAGGTATGCATTATCAATCATGCAGACGACACCGTGTTAACTTATCAATATTAACCAAAACATAGGTGTACCAGCTCTAAAGGCAACCGTTAAAAATACCAAGTAGGTTAACACCCTACAGTGATCTGAACATTTCATTAATAAATTGAAAGATTATAGATTTGGATCACAAAAGCAAGTGTGCACGCCATCCTTCTCAATTAACTCTCTCACCCCTGTACTGCTGTACACATGGTTCTTTGACTCATAAAGACTGTAGGGTCAGTCCAAAGTACAGCTGTCAAGGGGTTAAGGTAAAGGGCGACGAATTCGGACGCGCACACGCTTTAGAACGTTTCTGCGCAGATTTAACTCCAGCCTGCCGCAAATGGGTTATTTTGCAGCGCATGTATTTAACATCACCTGTCATTGTTGAAATTGCGCTTTTACCTAATTTTTTTGACCCAGTCTCTTAGAAATACATGTGACCTTTAACCTTGTCATATTTTGACCCCCTAGGAAGCTGGATTTTATTTACTATGAGCGCAAAATTAACATTTCTCTCCCATTTACTTGGCGCATATTACCCATTCACCTGGAGATATTGTAAAAAGTAGCGTGGTGACACCCTTTTATTAAAAGTGTAAACTAAATGGTATTATGTCAGGATTTTATTCGCCAAGTTTGGTCAAAATGACACCATTCAAAGCGACAGGAAGAAAGTTCGAAAATTACGTAGTGATATAATTTCGATATCGTCATTTTGTAATCGATACTTATGTTAAAATTTCTTTACAAACATCATGAAAAGTATACATTCGATAGATATTGATCTTAATCCTTGGTATTTATTAAAATTAACTCATTTGCTAAGCGTTTTATAATTGCTTTCTTTAGTTTAAATGAATTATATCATTTTTATTTATTTCTAACGACGCCATTTTAACGTCCGTTTCCATGGAAACGAGCGTGGTGACCCCCATTTTTTATTTCACTTTTGCACTTGCACAACTTCAAAGAATATTTGTGCAAAGTTTCAAGAAAATGACACCACAACCTAATTTTGACGTAATTCGTAGTGCTTCACCTTAAACAACTATAAATTAACACTGCACTGACTGAGCTCTACAAAAATTCTGAATCTCAAAACCCTCAGCCGGTGTTATATTCCTCAACTTGGCTGACTCGGCTTGTGTGGGTCACTTATGTGTATTTTGTTCTATGGTATCTTGATTACAGATGGCGTCAGCTGTTATATAGAATTAATGGCCTCCAGTAAGGGTGGCAGTCGTACCGGTCTTGCTAATCGATACAGCACATTGATGTTACGAGCATCAGGGTGACTGTAACTTTATACCAGCATCTTGTAATTTGAAGAAAATCATTATTTTTCTTTGAAATTAGCCTCCTCAATAGCATCAGGTGTGTACACAGAACAAATGAGATTTTTAAATACTGACCTTCTCACCCATGGACCATGGTGTACAGTCTGGCCAGTCTAATGAGAAATATTATGAAGGTAATCTGCCAGTGATGTTTCTGTAATAAAGACATCTGATATGTTACCAATATGTGGGTTAGTTCAGTAATTTGTAGAGGCGTGCTCTTTGGCCACATTCTACGTTTCATGGGTCAGGAAGCATTCTTATTGACCTCAGCAGTGTCACTCGATATAAATTCTCCACAACTGTGGCCAGACAGAACTCAATGTATGTTTGCTTTTCTCTGCAAACAAGCATGCACTGTGTCAAGACAAAGGGAGAAAGGTGCAGAAATTGTACATTTTACTGGATACAAATTGAAACACATAAATAGACTTTCAGAAAAACATTGATGGTTGTTGAGCAATAGCAAAGTTTTATATTTAATTTACCCCAACTGGTTATTCCAGCAAAGTAAAATAGGATGTTAATTGTTATGTTTTGTTTGCTGTGGCCAAGAATTATTAAAGGTATCAACATGCACTTAAAGTTAAGACCAATGTGCAACATACCATTCATATCAGCATTATAGGAGATCTGTACACTCAGATAAATTGTGTGATACTGGTAACATTATGCATATTTCAGTAGAGTTAATATTTTTAATGGATCACATAGTAATTTTTGGAAAAGAATATATTTCAAAGCTGCAGGTACAGGTTATTTTGGAAAGAGACTTGTTTAAAGTATTTTAAGCGGCAATAAATGGGTGTCCAGGCCCCTTGGGAAAAGCCTTTATAAAGTGTTTGGTTTATGTGGGTGTTCAGTGCTTGTTGTAAAGTACAGGGTAGCTGTAACAGATGGCCTAATATATTCATACAAATGAGGTGAACTTTTGGCACAGTGAGAAATGTTACAGAATATTTACTGTAAAGAAGATGAAATAGTTGTCAGGAGGATGAGAAATTATGAAATGTCTGTGTACTTCCTTTCAGGGTTAGGTATTGTGCATTGCAGATGTGTTTCACGGTAGCTCTTTCAAATCAAAACTTCATTTTAATATTGACATCGCCCATCTTTTATCAAATATCTCTCTGCTCTATATCGAACACTTGGTGCAGCAAAAGTAAAGACAGATTGTTTGAAAGCAAGAAATGTTTCATTTCATCATTCATTACATAAGCTAGCCATGCCTCAGTGTAATGTTCAGTCTAAATCAGTGCTCAGTGATAACCTTGTTAAAGGTTTGCAAACTAAATTGTAGGTCCAACACAGCTCAATATCCATGCCATGTATGCCTATATTAGCGAACGTTTCGTATTTCTCAATGGTCTTTTTTCAGATACAATAACTTCAGGCAGTGTCACCATATGTCAAGCACAGAGGTTTAGTCTGGTTCAACAATAACAATGTGTTAAATTATCATCTAATCAGTATACCAGTATGGCCTTTATTTATTCATTTATAAATTTATTTATTTATTTATTTATTTATTTAATAGTTTATTTATTTATTTATTTATTTCAACTCACTGAACAGAAATACTTAATACGGCATAAAACTTGCTGTGATTGTCCGTCCTTTAGTTTGGTCATTTCCTGTCATGTACAATGGTTTACTATCAGTCAGTATATTATGAGTGCAGTGAATCAAAACATTGCCTTGAATGATAATGTGAAATAGATGTCATCTATGGATGACCAGGATGTAAATAATTCACTGGTAACAAGTAGATTGTCTATGAATATAGAGGTGTTCTTAGAATACAGCGGTTATCTCAGTGGTTGTGTAGGTGATCAAATATGTCATCAGAACACCTGAGATAATTCTACATTCCCATGTGTCAAAGGTCAGTTTGTGGAAATTCTCAGTATTCAGACATGACTCATTGTTTGAGTAGTTTCCAAGGATTTGTCAACATTGCAGAGGATTTCATTTCTGCCAAGTCTGAGTCTCTGTTTGCTTGTCTGCAGCAAGGCATGGCTGGGACTGGCTATGGCTATGGCTGTGTAATACATATTGCATTCAAATGGTACACACACTATATTATTACTATAGATAAAATCATAAACTTTGTTTTTAGGTGCAATTGCAGACACAGTTAGTGATACTCATAGATCATTTCACTTTTCTGTGGAAGTCTTCTTTTTATGCATATTACTATTTCAAAAGTATGCTGGTTGCACCCGGAGACATGCTTCTCTGGAGAATACCAAGCCATACTTTTCCACGGCATGCACATAGCAGGCATATCTGACATCCATGACTGAGTTCAAAGACTAGAAAACAATCTGCCATATGAAACTTTCCAAATATTTTAGGCCTGTAGGGTATGTGATGTGGGTGCATGTCACTCACAACGGCATCTCAGATTGTGTGAATTCGGTGAGGATAAGACCTCATACATCTGTGAAAGTAATTGATGTAAACCCTATCACAAGCATGGTTTGGCCCAAAACTATTGTTATCAATGTTGAATGTTGAGCTGTTTACAGAGAATAGGGGTGAACAGGTTGACCCTTTCACCACCAAATTTTGGTAACATCTTATTAATTTAATGACAAAGTTGTTGCTCTTCAGAGGGATATAGTACAAAAACTTGTCATGAACTGTAATATTCATGAAATTTATATTGTAGTGAAACAGTTGAACTGCAGAGAGTTCAAAGCACTTAGATAAAACCCAGCTGATATAAAATTTGATGCATCCAGCACTGCTGTGAATTTTGAAATTGTACACTGCTTGTCTCTATCTAAGATCAATATAAAACTTGCTTGTAAAATGAAATGATAAGATTACCATCAGGAAAGCGGTTTCAAATAAACACACAATTAGAATCCTATCAGATTTCTATCTCAAATGTCGACTATAAACAGTTCAATATTTCTGTCACCCAGTCTTCCCTCAGTATGAGTTCAACTGAACTTCAATTGGAGCTTCAGTCGGCTGAAGTGACAGAACTTTCCATATTTTTAATTATTTGTCAATGACAATCTCATAGTACAGTTTCTTTGTCTACACCCTAATGATGCATATATTAACCCTTTGAGCGCCACAGTAAATTTTTGTCACCTACATAAATTGTAACCCAGACAATTTTTTTCAGATTTTTTCTAAAGTTTTGATCAAAAAGTGTAGCTAATAAAAAGTGACATCCATTTGGTGTAAAACCGTCAAAAAAATTACAAAAACATTCACAAAAATTGGTAAAATTTTGAACTAAAATTTTGGCAGGAAAAATTACAGCACTCAAACTGGTAACAAGTAGATTGTCACAATGTATAGAGTGTATGTTTAATAGGCATTGCTATTATTGATAGCTGAATGCAGGTTCTGGACTATACTAGATAAATTCAATTATTTAAAAACATTGTTAAACTTCATATGCTTGTGACAAGTCAAATTATTCTGTTTTCATTTCATCATATTTTAAATCATAGAGCTAGAATATTTGGTCAATTATTGGAACAGAAAAAATATGAGACTTAATAAATTTACATTAAAGTGAATGTACTGGGTGGTGTTTAGCAGAAAAAGTCAATTACGAGCTAAACACATGATCTTTTCACATGTCTGAGTTGTGAAGTTGTACTGTTTGACCTGCATTTTAGCCGGAATTGAACGAGTATTCAAAGTTCAATATAGGTGAAGGGTGAAAAGGTTGTGTATCCTTTCATCAGTAGTTGCATTGACACCCCCCCCCCCAATACAACTCAGGTCAAAGGTCAAAAGTTTAACCAGCTTTGCAGTAGTTTTTGTATGAATACCCTAAGTCCAAGCATTTCTCAAGGGTCTATGGTCCAAGACGATTAAAAGTCAAAAATTGAATTCAAATGTCAACTGGTCTTCATAAGCCATGCTGTAAACTTTCAACATAAGTATAATTATTAATGTACCAGGGTAATGTAACAGAATGAGATGAATTTCATTGGTTTGACATTTCTGACATAACTTTAAGATGGCGTATTGGTAGAACTGTTTACATTGTTTGATGGTGAATTTCATCATCACTGAGGCTGAGGCAGGTCAGATGTCCCGTGTTTTGATAAATAAAAGTGATTCATAGGCTGAGAATCATGAGTACAATAACAGGTCGGCAAGGCTATTCATTTTAGAGTGCTTCTCTCCTGTTTGATGGAAGCGACATCTATTCCAGAGCAGAGATTATAGAGAACTTCCTTTCAGCTGCATAATTCAATGTGATGTAGGATTCATGTCTTGTCATGAGTTCATTTTTCATGATATTTCCGTCATATTGAGAGGTATCTTAGACATTACATCACTGCTATATAAAGGCATTGTGAGTGAGCTTTTCAGGATTTTTGTAACATTATAAAGGGTACAATAGTTTCTTTGTGTGCTTGGTAATTTGGTTTGATTGTTGCAATGATATTATCCTATTAACCAAATTGCTTATAATATGATTAATTCCACTGAGCTCATCTATTAAACTCTAATCACAGTCTTCATTATGACACTTAAGATAATTGCAGAGTTAATGCAAGTACCTTCACAATGTGGGTCAATCAGGGAAGTTAGGCTTTACGCAGCATTAGCACCGTTAAAATGTAGGTCAGTCAGAGAACTCAGCCTTGCCCTACAATGTGTGACAGTCAGACTACTCAGCCTTGCTCTAAAACAACACATGTGGCTCATTCAGGGAACTAAACCTAGCTCTAAAATGCTATTACAGTGTGATTCAGTGGGGTAACTAAACCTTACTCTCAAATAGATTAGCGCCATTACAGTGTCGGTCACTGAGTCAGGAACTTAAAAGCTCACTCTTCAGGACAATATTAGCACCATTGCAGTGTGGATCAGTCAGGGAAGTCCATCTTGTCATGATGTGTCGTTGCAGAAACACATTATTTCATGTAGCATTGTGGTTGGATCTACTGCTATCATTATGTGTGTATGGCTTTAGCCTTTCAAAGCAAGTACATCAATTGAAATTCTGATGTGTTCAAATCCTGTTCTAGTAAGAGGTATATCTTTTAATAGACACACGTAGCTAAGCCTTGAAAACTGTTGAGATAATACTTGTGGTCATGAAACCCTTGCTAGGTTGTTCACCTGCAGACTATTTCCAGTAAAAGTCCCTCTAATTTATTCCATTTCGTGGTGTGTTATTATGAAATCCATGTGAAATCACTCAATGAGTCAGACAATTTGCATGTCTGATTAGAAATATGACGTGAATGGATATGTTGTGAAAATTGAAATGCATCGAAGGAGAAAATGGAGCTTGCATTGGACAAAAATTGATCATGCAAGCCCAAATTTGCCACACACTATTTTAAAATAACTGTTAGCATGAATGTTGTATGTAATGTACACCTTGTTTTATTTGTATTGAAAGGTACAGCTGCCTGGGAAAACATAGCCTGTTATATCATAAGTGTAAGTGTTGTACATCAAATTTTATCTATAAGCGATACTGGTATCACCCAATAATTACTCATTTATATATGCATATCTGATCTCAAGGATCTTTGGCAGCAGAAGTGATGGTCTAAGGGAATAATTTCATGAACAGCTTGCCTCTGATAAAATAGCGGGCTGGTAAATGCATTTGAATGCAAATTGCTCAAATATTCCTTTTGAATAAAGGTTACTGGTCACATGACTTTTACTTCCATAATTATGACTATTAAAGGATTCCAGAATATGGAATGAAAAATTGAAATGTTGTAACAGGGATTGTACTCCAAGTGTTGTATAACACTTTATGAGGTGGGGTATAGATGCTGCAATTATACTCATAGAGCCTGGGTTTTATAACCAGGAGTCAGAAATGTACATTTATATTCAAATTCAAATGATGGCCTCTCTATATATATATCTTTTGAAGCAAAGTGTATATCATATGTATACATCAATGAGAAGCACAATAATCAGTGTATTTCAGCAGAGTACAAAATGCAGATTATGTTGTTTGTTACGCTCTGCCATTTGAAATCCAGAAAATGAGGCTCCATCAAGTATCAAGATTCATCAAGATTCCAGCAAACTTGTAACCGTACAACTCAAATAAAGGGAGGCGATTTGTCTTGAGGGCAAATTCACCCAGGTTGAGAGTTCAGACAGCTCAACTGCATAGACTCCCTGTAAAATGCCAGTGTCAGGCAATGCCATTGGAAGTATGAGAAAACCAAACATGAAGGGAAAGCCGCTGTAAAAATCTAAATAAGAAGTAGAGTTTTGATCTGATTTAAAATGTTTGTGATATATGATGCATATACTTGATATAGGGATCTAGCAATGATGTCAGTTAGAGTACTTCAGAAAGAATGCTATCAATGTAGAGATGACATGAAACCTATACATGTATGGATGCCACCATGTGTATTGTTCAGGCAGCAGACACATCATGTCATGGATAATGTTTCACCAATTCCGACTCTTGTCTGTGTATGAAATTCAAAGGTCAGAGGTTACAATCAAATGTCAGAGGTTAAAGAGTTAAAATAAGGGACAGAGGTTAACTAATGACGCTATTACTAAACGTTCAGATGTCATCTTCAGGAAATTAAATCATCATTATCTGAAATGAGATACGTTCAGAGTCACTTGGTGCCTGGCTAAGCCATTAGAGCTAATGTGTATAAGCTGAAGCAATGAATATTATATTATGAATGATGGAAGCATTACACCTTTGATGGAAATCAAAATTGTGGCAATATCGTTTTTTCTGTTTCAGTAAATATACGTAACAACTCCCACAGACAGCTTCTTGAATTTTTCTGTAATCTCATGTGAAAACGTATTTCGCATTATATGGTTACACATTATTTCGAAGAAAACAGCTTGAAATGAAAAAAATTGATGTCCATAAAATGCAGAACTGACCATGGTGATAAAATTCCAAACAATGAGAGGTTTCAATTATAATTCATTTATTTTCATTGCAATATGTGTAAGTTGATGTATGTTAATGTAGATTATATTTTCCTGATCTTGGAATTCCCTTTGAGACACAAGCTTTTTATCAAGCAAAGCAAATGGCCC
Source organism: Ptychodera flava (assembly GCA_001465055.1). Classification (NCBI taxonomy): domain Eukaryota; kingdom Metazoa; phylum Hemichordata; class Enteropneusta; family Ptychoderidae; genus Ptychodera; species Ptychodera flava. The sequence continues at coordinate 77,285 of LD357615.1, forward strand.
CTAGGCTGTGAACAGATGTTCATCCTAAACAAAAAAATCTTTCTTGGATTCCAAATTACATGCTTCTATTTTCAACATTTCTCATGCCCAGGATTTATCTTATGTGAGGTTTTTGTATGATAAGTTCATTTTACTTACCTGGATTCAATCACTGATTTTCTGCATTGTTATGATAAAAAGGATTGAATGTTGCTTTCCATGCAAGTGGTAATTTTGAACAGCGCCCTCTACAGACATGTTTGAGGATATCTGCTGAGGTTAGCAGTGCTAATGTAAATTCTCTTTGTCTTGAAGGAATCTCTAGTTCAGAAGAGTGCCAGCATCCAATGTGTTTGTATTTCATTGGTCTTTCATCGTCACCCTGTTTTCAGTAAAGTCATGAGAGAGAGAGACAGACAAAGAGCAAGACAGACTGACAGACAGATAGATAGACAGACATACAGAATAGTAAGATGTATACAGGCAGCAATTGTAATCATGTTAATGTTTAGGGATAGGGAGAAACTTCCACATAAACATATAAACAAGAGGGGGAGAGTACAGGTGGAATACATCACCTGGGGGCAGTGTGCAGGTAGCAGCTGTTCAACTGGTCTTTCTATTTCCTTGATGACTCCCAAGAGAAACTCCCACTATATAATGTCTGTAAGATCGGTTCTGAAAAGTACATGAATGAATATCCCACACTCTCTTTATTGTAACAAGTGTTGCTTTCTGCTTAGAGCAGGACAATTTATCAGTTCAAAATTATTTGGAAAGAGGAGCTATATAGAAATTATTACTGTTTTGAGAAACCAAGGAGACCCTTGGAGACCCTTGCAAATCGTATACCAGGACAGGGGACTTTTGATTGCCATGATACACCTGGCAGGAAAGAGTTTGAAAAGTGAAGCAGAAGAGAATCAAGTGTGCCAAAAGTGTTATCAGGACAATGAAACTGAAACATGGGTTGTGTTCTGGCTGCCGTGACTATCATCATGCCACATGAATTGATGGTGGCGATACAGAGGAAGACTACATTTGTGCACAGTGTCCAGAATTTTGACTGATATCAAGTCCTACATTATCTACGTGTAGCCTCTAAATTCCCTTGGTAGCGCCCTCTATGAATATTCCCATTACAGTGCCAATGTCACTTGTTCAATATCAATCTCCAAGGAATCTTTTCTTTCCAAGATATGGAACTTTTGCAAAACGATGACTGGTATTGTAGGATTAATTTTTTTACAGATCATTTGTCATACCCTTAATGAATGTTGTACGTAGACTATTAGTATTTGTCTATGAAAGAAAGAGGATGCCTAGGGAGGGAGACAAGAACTGCAGTGGGAAGTGCTTATAAACAAGAGAGAAGGTATTATTTATCACTTGAGGGCAGTGTGTGGGTAGCAGCTGTTCAACTGGTTTTCCCGAATGGCTTGATGTGTCCCTTGAGGAACTCCCACAATGCAACATTTATGTGACCCTTTTCCTCAAAGTACATGAACATGAGTATGTAATTCAATCTATTCCCACACTCTATTAATTCTAACAAGTTATGATTTCTGTTCAGGCAGACAATTTATTTTTTGACAGTAAGCTGCAAGAGAAAGACGCTGAAGTACTAAAATTACTTGAAATGTCTACCAGCTTGACGAGTGTAGATTGTGTTATCTTTACATTAATGTGATTGTTTAAGGTTATTTTCAGGATTATATTTTAGCGTCAGTTTGCTGAAATATCATTTCCTGTGTAAGTTTATTTGTCATCGAAAGGATATTAAATGCTGGAGTTTACACAAGTGTAATTTTTGTAATGGAGTCGCAACATTGGACTCCCTAATACGATGTAGTACTGTTAGTTAGTGGAAATAGAATGGTGCACACTGAGCTGCAATTGTTGATGGAAGAAACAATATTTTTCTCTATGGTTCAGTTTTCTTGAAACATATGGAGACTTGGCTTTTTGTCATATTGTCAATATCTCCACTAAATTTTAAGGAGAGGGGAATTTGTGAAAAATAGTGAAAATTTGACACACATGTTGTCATAGGTGACAAACGGAATACGTTTGTTGCACAAAGGTATGATTCATAAGGACTGATTGAATCAAAGGAGATGTAATATTGTATAGCTGTTTAGTAATATAATCCAAAAATCCAGAAGACAGTGTACTGGTTGCTATGCATGTTTTTTCCTTGTAGATGTTTTATAGATTGTCCTTATGCTGATTAGTTTTCAAACAATCGTCTCAATGTTTAATCACTCACTTTTTTTGGAGGTGAAAAGTTCATTTTTACGATCATTTCAAAGTTCTCTTCTGCCTCAAAATTTATTTTGTCTGTTTGAAAAAAAACTCAACTCACTCAGTTTAAGCTTATACATCTATTTGTTGGAATGTTTGATCACAAAGTATAATATATATGTTTTCACAATCTGTCTTCAAATATTTGTCTTTTCTGTTTGACAATATAATAATTTATGTGCTATATAATAGCACAGATTTTCCAATAACATCTAAATGTGTCACCTCTGTTTTTCCATCGACAAGTATAATAAATGTGGAAAGAACCAATGACCGTACAGAAAGTTCATGAAATTTGTCTGCAAATATTACATTATCTGTCATTCATAACTCTCTTTTCATATGTAAAATGATACAGTGGCA
>LD357615.1:84835-95966 GCA_001465055.1 Ptychodera flava
AGTATTTGCTGGCAAGTGTTCACTGACGTCAACCTGTGTCGGCTTTAATTTGTGGTTATCAGTGTCTGTATCTGAGTACAAGGCAAGGTCCATCATTTGAATTCTTTGTGAGCTGTTCCAATCAGTATTCCAAGTCAGGACATCCCAAGGAAAAAAGTCTCTCTCAAAAAACTGAACATAATTATCAGCTGTCAGCCATATCTCATGGGTAACATTACAGTTAGCAGAGAAATGAATATGATTTTGAGGTTTTATACGTGTTTTCAGACTATAGAAAGCTAGCTTATCCTGATATATCTGTGTGCAGGGTACTTGAATTTGAATATCCCCGGTGTTTTAGTGCCAACAGTAGACAAATTACAGCATTTGGAGTTTTAAATTTTCATGGGGATTGGCTAAGTGTCCATTACCATGGTAATATGCCAGCAACTGTTAAATTCACACATCTCAGTAGATGTAAGCGCAGTGATTTTCCAGGTCCTCCTGCTCACTATCAAGATGTAAAGTAGACAGCCTTTTTAGTTTCTTTTTTTTTTGATATGTGAAAGTTGACAGATTGTATGGTTCTTCCTAAAGATAAATTGTTGGTCAACAATTTACTGTCGTGCAGGTTGGTCAGCTCATAAGCGTAATGTAGAACTCACTGGAACTACATGTTGTAAAATTATTCTGTACATAAACCCAGTAGGGTGGCAGATATTAGATGCAGATATATTCTCAGGCTATTACATGATTATTTTTATGGCAATCAACAGTGAAGTCACAGCAGTTTGTCCACTGTCTGTGGTTAAATGGACAAAATATTGGCGGCTGTCCAAGAAGAGTTACGGATTTTGCAATTTTTTTTGCTGTAATATCAGCCCTATTTTTGTAGTCTGTTCCCCTAATAGCTTGTTAACCTGTCAGCTAAATGTTTATAAAAATGTATGCATTGTTCAGAAATCCAATCATGTATGATAATAATTTTTGTCAATACTTTGTCAAAATAGGTGATACACATGGATAATATCAAGTTACAAGTGAAATTCCTAATAATATGACTCCTAAAATAATCTTTTGAACCATATGCAGTAAATGTGTAGAAAAAAATAACACTGTCTGAAACAGTGAATTACATTAGGACTACATTTACAAATTCAATGTACCATAAATCTGTGGTACACGTATATACATGTGGAAGGAATTTTCTCTGTAGTTGTTGATAATGAGCCATCAATTTGATACATTTGTGTGTATATACTCCAGCATTGATCACACTGTGTCTGTCTGATCTGTTTATGACTGACTTACAGTGATCACACAGAGTAATCAAGGAGACACATTTCTGCAGCTTGTTTTGAAGATTATACCAGCTAATCAAACTGGCACAATCAGTCAACTGTTTGAGCAGTGAGGTCATATGTCATGTTTGTTTGATGAGCCTTTCCTCAAAATAATCAGAGTTGTTGTACAGTGAACAAGTGAAAACTCGTCATGTGAGTGGACATTAATTGATAATTTACGTCTTAAGGTAATATACACTCGAAAGTGAAAGACTTAAACTTTTGCTCTAACTTTCCTCAAGGAATCTTTCAATTATTCTCTTTCAAAATCAAGAATAAAAATAGGAGGTCACCGTGCAAATTTAGGTACTAGAGAAACAAATTACCCAAGATTTACCGATATTGGAAATTCAAAATGGCCGCCATCCCTGTGTTAACTCTATGGAGAAAAATAAAAATTTTCGAATTTCGAAAAACTAAGCCGGTGAAAAGTTTTCTTTCACCAAGAGCTTTACAATGAACCCCCACATGTGGTATATCAGAAGAGAATTGTAAAAGTTTGAGAGTCCGAATGTCTGTCCCCGAGGTGTGTTCTACCTTAAATACCATATTTCCCAATGAAAAGGTTTAACTTTTCCACAGAAAAAAAAAAGTTGTTAACTATATTGGTTGTTGTGGATGGCATGATAGAATGAAGAACAGGGTAGGAATAAGGAAATGATGTCTTAATGAGTTGTATTTTTGACTAAACATGGATTTTCATCATTAATATGTGACTAGACATTTTCACTCCCCCAACTTTTACACCGAGTTCCGGGCAGATCGTCCATGTAGCCGACACGAACACGAAGTGTCTGTTACCGGCTACCAAAAAGTATGAAAAATAGTAAAGAACGAGCTACAAAATCACTATCAGTTTTAAGTTGAAGGTAGAATAAGTCTGTGCCTTTGTATAAAATACTATAAAAATAGTAGAAAGTGAGCAACCAGCTGAAAGTTAGTCGAGGAGACCTTTACCGCATATCATTTGCATCTCATTGTCGGCTACATGGACTGTGTGCCGAGTTCCGAGATAGCTTTCCCCAATACTAACAATAACATCCCACTCAGTTGCCATGAGTGTAATGTTTATGTGCTATGATTTTGAGTAATATTGCATCATGTGAAATATTTTTATGTCATGAGAAAGTGATTGTGAAATTTTTTTTTTATGCATAAAGAAGAATTATTATGAAAATTAAAGGAGAAGAATACAGTGTTTTGTTATCTTTTGTTGGTGATGAAATGTGACTATATGGTAGAAAAATTGATCAGTGAATGTGCCAGCATTTCAGCAGAGTGAAGATATAAAGTGTATGACCAATTACATGTATTATGTGTGTAGGTCATCTAATCAGTGAATATGAAAGTGGTATGATTCTTGCCAGTAATCTCTCTTCTTAATTGCCCTGTTTTATTTCATGTTTTGTTTCTCTTGTTTGCAAAGGATTAGGTTAGAATACGTTTTCTGTGATCATAGTAAAATCAGATCAGTGTGCAGATTAAGTAGGTAAAGAGTAAAGGAAAATGTTTATGCGCAAGTGTGCCAGGGCTTATGTGAGATTTCAGCGGATTTTGTGTGCAAAGGCTTATATCAGATTTTCATAGAGTGAGGTTACTTTATCATGCAACACAATGTCTAGAGTCAGGAATGATGTCAGCACTACAAAGCATCTGGTATGTTATGGCTTCTACTAAGATGTCTAGCAAAATTTAACGAGATGCAGGACAACAATGTGAAATTTGTGAATTGTTTCTTGGAGATTGTATTTAACCCCATGTTCCATAATATTGTCTCTTTATATGCATTATACATGTACAGGTGTACATCTCTAGCAATGAACTTTGACCTTGTGACCTTTTACCATTATAATGATTCTATCCTGTGACCTCGCAGATTGAAATGTATTTGTTTCCCTGAAAAGTGAAAAAAGGATTCTCTTTTACAAAATATTTTTACATTAAAACAACTCAATACAAAAACAGAATCTTTAGTTCATTGTTTTTACCAAGATTGTATGTTTCAGTTAGTACCAGTTTGACTTTAAAAAATAAATATTTTGATTTCTACCTTTCCTCATTTTACAAATTGATGAATGCATAATTTATTTTTTATATGCCGGTATTTTTTGTTCCCTGAAATCTACCAAATTGATGAGTGACTTCCTAGACTGCAAAGGACTTATTTTCCAATCTGCAGATAGATACACTGGTCAAATTGCAAGTTGGAAAAGGGATACACTGCAGATGCATGTATACTTTTAAGGAAAAAAATTGTAGGTTCCTTGACAACAGTTTTCCATTACTCAGGGTGTAAACATTTCTACGGCAGTTTTCAAACTGACAGACTTGTGTAATTGAGTATATGCCATTGGGATTGCAAACCCATCTCTCTGAGTAAATGTAATTAAAGCACTTCCCTATCTGATGGAGTGAAGCCTTTTTCTTTTTTTCTTTGGCGGATTTTTGTCTCTTGCGAATTTTTCGGTTGAGTAATTGTGTTGTGAGATGAAGATGAGAGAGCTGACATAGTTACTGCACATTCAGTCTGTGAGATCAAGGAAATGTTTAGACACACAGCAGTTCTTTGCGTGATGTTCCTTTATAGCTTGTCTCAAAGCTTCACAGCAACCTTGCTGGGCAATGGGTTGTACAGTTGGCTTCATTGGTAGGTAAGAGTGCCCTCTAGAGGCAGTATTGAAGCTACCTTTTGTCTCCATGAAATCCTTGTGAAGGGGCTGCTGAGACAAAGTTTTGCGTAACTCTGGCTTGAATAGGCATTTTCATGACCCCTACATGACCTCACATCCTGGCATTTCTGGTGGTATGCGATATTGAAAATTCAGTGTTTTGCTGTGAGAGAAATTCAAATATTTGCATGAAAGTGTATCAAAATTGGTAATTCAGTGTATAGGTCAATGGCTTTGCTTGGCTGTTTCAGGGTTTTCATTGGCCACTGGCTTATTGATACCAATGGAAATACCAGAATGGAAGGTCATGCAGGGCTTGTGAAAATGGCTTACTACCATCCTGGTACATGTACAGTAGCTTAGCATGCACCTAGTATCAGAACTATTTTCAAGACTTTATGGCACTAATCAATATTGACACGGATCTGATTGATAATTTTTTGTTTCCTTATAGCCAAACCCTCATTGTAATGTCAATAAAGGCGTTGGTCATCAGGACATTTTTTGGATGAATGACATGGCATTTTATGTACCGTACGTGTATCCATTTACTAGGCACTTGCGTTACTATCATCTGACATAATTTGCAATTGACCATTTCAGTATTTCAGAGGTCAGTAAAATTCAAAGGTATTATGTGTTCAAAGTGATACATATGCAAGTTTTTTAATCACTTCTAAGTCCAAACTCATGTATCAAGACCATTTATATTTTCTTATTGCATTCACCCTATTATAATGCTTGTGCAGTATAAAGAAATGAAAGGCAGTGTTTTCTCCAGGTTCCTCTCATAGGGGGGAATGTCGCCCTCTGCTCGAAAAGTTGGGGAAGGGGGGTATTTGGTTCTGATTGAAGGGGACTACAATGAATTATGCAAATTTATTATGTTATCAAAATTAAGGTTGTTCACTGTATTAGCAAATTAAGGTTACGGCTTTAATAGTAAAAATATCAAATAAAAGACAATCCTGTTTCTCTGTTTATCTCCATCCAGTAAATGTGGAATAAATTAGAAGCCTACATAAATCACTCACAGTCACACCTCAATAATTTCAGTTCAAATGGTATGGCGACATTTCAAATCAGCTGTGAAAGGGTAAAATAAAACTTTTATAAGGAAAGTGTGAGCTGACTTCTGACATTTATAAATATGAATAGCTTCATGAACTGGTTTGAAATGGCACTGTATATTTGATGGCCTCTAAAGATACAAATTCATAAAATTTTTGTGTAATGACAGGTAGCAATAATCTTTATGATATATGCATAAAACTGTAGAAATGTAATTAAACTTAATATCAGGAGAATTGAATTCCTCTTCAGTGAAGAAGTTTGGTTCGTAAACTTGCGTCAGTCATGGCAGGAAAGAAAATAGGGTAGTGTGTGGCAAATTTCCGGGTTATTGTAGTATTTTAATATTCCCACTATATCTTAATAAATCATGCACACACCCTGAAATCCGGTTGTTCTGATATGATAGTGTAAATTTGATAAATGTTTTGCCTGCTCCAATCAAGATACTGGTAGTCAAGTGATTAAAATCTGCATGCAAATCACAGGAGGTATTTCTCTTATGGATATGTTTTCTGCTGATTTGAAATTTGATTTGAAATTTAAACCAAGGCCAAAAATTGAGCAAGTCAAAAACTAAGCAATTCAAATTGCCAATAGATAATTAGTTTTCTTAAGTATTTGATAATCCACTGGTGTGTGTGCAACGGATTAAAAAATTTAAATATGATATTTTTCACTGAAAGGACATTTTGTGTTATACAGTCTCTCTTTGAATCATAAACAGTTGCATTGAAGTGAATATTCTTATACATTATTGTGTTAGCTAGGTGATGAGGGATTGTCATCAATACACATTCCATTAATCAGTGTTTGAAATACGTAACCCACCATGTTACATTTTCAGTTAAGCAACCCTGCATAATTAACTGTGACATTGAGTACAAAGTCTGCCATTATAATACACCAACCCTGTGCTGTTTGAGGTTATTATAATCATTTCATTCACACTGCAAGAACTCAAGGTTTGTGTAGGTTAGTCACTTTGTTAAAAAACAAACTGCAAACAAGCCGTGAAATTTTAAAATGTACCACAAAAGAACAACTGTACGCTGGCAAAACCAGGTAAGAGGAATATTTTTAGCAAGTGAGGAGAAAAATTCATTTTTTGATACATTTAGCAAAAAAGGCCATGTTTCAGAGATGTGTTATTGTGAGAGGCCAATGTACTGTAATGTATCTCAGGTTAGACCTTGACTAAACATCTGGTGGATAATACAGCCCAGACCATGGACACAGTGACTGACTTTCTGCCTCTAGATTGTGTTGTTTGTGATCTGCACTCCATATTTCCGATTCAACTCAAGCGGTACGATACAAAGAAACATGCACTTGACAACATGTTCGGATTTAGCAGTTACTGACTCTATAATCTCCATTGTTGTTATTTAGGTCAAGAGGTCTGTATCAGATCATAATTTATGATTTCTGTGTTTGGGATTATGAAAGATTTTGTTAATCTCCAAAATATTTATCATTGCTTTGGTCACTTCCTGCACATACACATTACATTAGTTCCCAGATTTCCTACAAAATTTTCAAGTTGGTAAATGCTTTTGTGCTATCTGTAAACAGATTCTGGTGGAAATTTCAATGAACATTACTCAAACATATTGTTTTGCGAAAAAGCCATAGACATCAAAATTTTTGTGGATATCGAAAATTATGAAGACAAGAATATAACATTTATGTAAGTGATGACTGAGAATATGTGTTCATAAATGCTTTAAAAATTTAATAATAATTCACAATTCTATACCATAGTAGAAGCAGGAATTAGGAAATGTGACCTTTCCAATACATTACATCTATATTTGAAAGTAATTTTTGCAGTGTCCATTTGTGCTTATCAAAATTCCATTCCAAATGCCAATGACAGCATTTATATCAAGCATTTGATTTGGTAACAACACTCCTTGTCCAACACAAAGTCTCATGGAAGTCACCATTTGTCAAAAGATTTGATGTTGTAACATGGACATGAGTATTTAGGCTGTGGTGTAAGTTCAACATGAGATTACTTGATTTTTTTTTTCAATGGATTTAATAAATGCTGAATATTTGTTTGCCAACAGCTTACACACTGTCACACCATAACGGCAGATCACTTCTCTGTGGCTGTTTCTTTTCATTCATTGCACTGTTTGCTGCGAGTGATTTTGACTTTCCTATTTTATGAAATGCGAGTTTACTTTTCCAGACTTGTGAAAGATGTTGTAAGTGTACTCACATCACAAGCCTGCTTTCTGGGTGAAAATTATTGTATAAAAAACAAGAATGCCTGTAGCAGCTCTTGTCTGCAAACAGAAAGATTATTGTGGGTGGCCCAATGTACTCCCTGATTTGTTTAGAATGATGGTGACCTGATATGCCCTCTGTGTAATTTTAATCTTTTACCATAATTACTCAAAGATGGCCACTACTGCCATTATGTATCCTAAACCCTCAATGGCTTTGACATTTCCTGCAGTTATACAGAGGATTTTCTTTCCTAAATAAGTTATTTTGTAATTTTTTTTACAATCTCAGAATAGGGAGAGCTGCTCCGGTATGTAGTGCTAATGGAATACAGCTTATATGATAATGGATATAGTTTTAGTTTTCAAAAGTTTTCTGAGTGATTCAGAAGTTGTAGCCTAGTGTGAACGTTTCAGTAGACTTTTACAAATCTCAGGTATTTTATGACAGACATTTTCAAGATCTGGAAAGAAAAGGCAAAGGCCAAAAGAAAAATAATTTGTAAAATGAAACTGCTGTTTTGTTATACCCGAACAAATTCAAAGATGCTAAGTTGCAATATTTGACGTAAAAAAAAGCAAAGATGAATGGCTCCAGTTGGGTGCTTGTCCTGAAAGATTTATTACTTTCTTGGTTTTTTTTTTGCCGTACAAAGCCTTTATAAGTCAGTCAAGCCATTTGTTGGTGCATTTGATAGGCTCATTATTTCATCCAACTCATTAACCAGCAGAGTACAAGATGCGACCACATCCTGGTAATTTCTCTGACTATGGAATGTCGATGTGCCATCTTCTGCTGTGGTCTCCAGGTATTTCTCTGTGAATATTCCATCGCTTTCCCCAGCTTTTCTCCCGTAGTTTTTTCTTTTTTCTCAATTTTCTTTTTTCTCAATTTTGTTCTGTTCGTGTCCAATTTGATGTCAATGGCTTGTCAATGCAGGAAGTGGAATGATGTACTTTTTATCAAATCCATCGGTGACTTTTTGTGCTTTTTTCACATTTCAAAAGATCCATCTTTGTCCGTAAAGTTCCAGTAATTATTTACTGAGTCAAGTACCCATCTCAAATCAGTAATCATCACTTCTAGACTCTCCATTTATTGCTCACTCCTATTGGTAATGACAAGCTAATGTTGAGGTGTCAATGTTTTGTCAACCAATAGAGAGAAGGCTTGTGGCAGGTACTATGGCAACCCCTGTCTGCTCTTGGAAATGTGTACTTGAGCTGTATTGTAATATTCTAGAACCTTCCTTACAGTTCTTTTGAGATTGTTTGTGTCCACTTGTCAATCTCTCCTCTGATATTGTTGTGATGTGTATGATATGATATGCAACCACAGTCTCTGTGATGTGTATGATATGATATGCAACCACAGTCTCTGTGATGTGTAGGACATGATATGCAACCACAGTCTCTGTGATGTGTATGATATGATATGCAACCACAGTCTCTGTGATGTGTATGATATGATATGCAACCAGTCTCTGTGATATGTAGGATATGATATGCAACCACAGTCTCTGTGATTCAACATTGGCATTTGTGTTCAAGTCAACAACTCCCAGGTTTTGTTCGAACTTCGAAAAAACTGATCTGTATCGTCACAGCAGACTGAGCATACTCTTGAAGATTTTACCAGCACGCTTCTATGACTCTCAGATGGTCTAGTGTGCTAGCCAAGTAATCTAGTCTGTTAGTTCCCCAGTCTGGTTTGCTAGTCCTTTACGAGCAGTCTAGTTTGCTAGCCCTGTAGTCTAGTCTGTTAGTTCCCCAGTCTGGTTTGCTAGGCCTGCAGCCTTGTTAATCTAGTTTACTAGTCCTGCTATGAAGTTTTGTACTCCTCTATACATTTTTATCATAAAATTGCATTAGAATTGACTGGTCAGTGTTTAGACCAGTTGAATGGCATATGCACTGGTCTAAGCAAAACAATACTGTGGTCCCTGGACCCAGACCACATGGCGTAACACTCATCCTAGGAATGGTAAGAACTTAATAATACAGCAATTTCATAGAGTTAACCCCAGCTGTCTTTGCATAGGACTGCTCCCACTGAGTCAAACCATTTGGGTTAGACCAAATTGTTGTGATGAAGGAGTTGAATAAACAAAAAAGGATATGAGAGACAAGCCGTGCAATAGGACATAAGGTAAGGATAAAGAACTGTGTCATGGGAAATGAGGTAAGGATAAGGAGCCATCAAGAGGCTTCTTTAACATTTCTGTCTTCTTTTCAGCTAACAGATGTTAGTTTTCCAAACTTCACATCTGATGAGTGTTTTATTTTTGAATCTCCTCTTGTTTCTAGTACCGGTACAGAGATGATGAGCTGCCACCTCCGCCGCCAGAACTCATGCCGCAAGAAAGCACACCACGTCTAGTTCCTGTCCTCGGAAGCAGCTATGAAAGAAATGTTGAAAGTGTCCAGTCATATGTACAACAGACAAGGGTGTCCCCGCCGAGGGTAAGTGGAGTATGACATAATATCCAATTAGTGTAAGTAAGACCATGGCTACTGGCTTCCTGAGCATGTGTGCTGCCATTCAATACATCCACAACTTTACTAAGTAATAATCCTAGCTCTTTGAAATGACACATTAATTTCCCCTTCAAAGCTTTGATACAATTTCTATCGTCTGAAACACCAGATATTCCCCCCTTGGTATGTTTTAAAAAATGCATGCAGATGTCTGGCTAGGTTTTCTAACAAAAATCTGCGACTCCCATAAGTCTAACATTTCACTTTATGCAAAGGATATTTCAACTACATGAGTACAAATCTGAAGAGACAGAATGTACATGCTAAAATGATTTCAAATAGAAATCGAAATGGATAGTGCTGCAAGAGACGTTGACTGGCAACCCCCAATTACCCAACATGCAATGTTATATCTAGTGTTTTGATACGCCTTCCCCTCCTCCTACCACCTTACACACACACACACACACACACACAAACACAGATATAGCAGAGAGAAGAGCTGTGAGTGCCCTAGACATAATTTTTTTTTTTGTGAAATGTCTTCCTGACAGCTTTGGCTGTTTGATGTATGTGTGTGTGTGTGTGTCATATTTATAGAAAAGCTGAGTGCTTGTTTTCCAGTCATATGAGAAATAACCTGACCATGCTCTGTTGAAGTGACATTGCAGTCTAATCAGTCGGTGATGTCAGAACTATTTTTGTTTCCATTCAGAGTTAATGGTATTATTTGTATATTGATTCACTTACCAATAGCATAGTGGTACCGTTTTTTACATCACTATAAGACAGCAATGGAACAGCCCGACATGTGCAGCTGGTTGAAATTAGTAAAAAAAAATCAATTATGATTTTAATATCTCGACTGGTTGCTGAAAAAATAATTAGTTCCGTAATTAAATTTTGAATGTTCTTGTAACTAAAAGTATGATTGAATTCTATTAGATAATTAGATTTGTCAAAAATAATTAATTACTTCCTTGGCATACAAAATGAATTATTATATACAGCACAAATAATACTTGTGTTATGGCAAAGTGCATATTGAAATCAGAGCCACATTGAATGAGAAATGTTTTCTGTGTTGTGTACCAAAAATCTATTGATCAAAGCAGGGTATTCCATTCCTCTTTACTACAAGGAAATGAGTGTGGGAAAGCCCTCATTGACACATCCCAGTCTGTCTGTGGTGTGAACACTGTCAACACCAAAGTGCTGTGCTTAACTGATATGGCTACTTATTGCACTGCTCTTGTAAACTTTTATCCAAATCAATATACTTGGCATTGGTACAGTCAAGGAAATTAGGAGGTAATATAGGGTAGGGAGGGAGGGAGGGAGGGAGGGAGGGAGG
>LD357615.1:101654-111908 GCA_001465055.1 Ptychodera flava
GAAAGAGGGAAATAAACCAGTGGGGCCACAACAACAAGTTTCAGACAATTGGGTAGGTCTCAGGGGCAAGTACCAACCATAGAAAGCACTCTAGTCTTTGTCTGTTATCAATGGAGGCCGTTCTGGCCAGAGTTACTTGCTGGGGGGTTTTCTTTTACCAATTTTTTTAACCGGAGAATCGAGGAGTGGGTGTCTTATGCATGCAGGCGTGATATAGTATGGCAGTCGGCCATTGCAAAATTAGAGTTTAGAGGGTGTGACGAAATGGTACCTGCGGAGTTGTCTGTAACAATAGACATACCAAGCCTGCTGTTACTGAGCATGACAAATATTTAGCCACTGAGTCGCACAGACAAATGCTGACGCACAGTGGCAGATTAAATAGTATCGGCCCAGTGGTTTCCTCTCTGTGCAAGTAACCATGTAATGAATGACTTCAATTTTTTGTGTACTTTTTTCTGTATAAACATACGTGTACGCACATGTATGTGAATATTCTCACGTGTGTGACTGTTTGACATGGCATGACTATTAATTTAGAGGTTTTTATGTTCATTCTGTTGTGAACAGGGGACTCATAATTTTATACAATAATGTGTTCTATTTTTTTGAAGTCGTTTCCGCATGGAAGTTCTCTCACGGGAGTATGCTAGTGTTCTGAATGGAATAGGAACCAATGATTTGTTTGCTCTCATTTTGTATTCAAAAGACCCATAAAATGGCTGCAGCCCAATGGTGAAAGTTGATAGGGCTAAGTAGGTAGGGAGCCATCACAGGTCACTTAGATCCAGTATGTTTGGCAGTTCGTGTCTTCTCATCTCCACACACTGTCAACTGAAAAAAGTATCATTCTATACAGAGTAGTTGTTAATGTAATATTAAAACAATTTTTTTCTGTAATAAAAAAGAAAAATTGCACAAAGACGCAAAGAAATAAATGGTATAAATGTAAAAATTGAAATGCAGTGAAAGGGTTTGTTTTGTGGTAAAACAGCTGACAGGATGGAAATCAAATGGACGATTGTTTTGGCTGAGTGGGTATAATGGCTTTGCATCATTAAGTATGCAATCTCATAGGAAACACCTGACTTATTTCTCACATCAGGGGCAACTTATCTCCCGCCCCCAAATCTTCATTCAAGAGAGCAGTTGCTGTTTGTGATTTTACATGAGGATGTGTTTTGTATTTTATTTCAAACTGCAATGCAAAGTGCTATTGACCCTGTTCCGCATAGTGTTGTAAATTATCCTATAAAAATATAAAAGTTACAACCAAATAGCAAAACAGAATGAGCTTAGAAAACAAAGATGTGTATGAATCCAGACCAGAATTAACTCGTAGACAATAACAATGCAGTCTACACATGTACAGGCTTAGTTGATAAGCTGAATTACTGTGTAGATCAACATGCTTTGGGGAATAGAACAAGACATTATGGTTGACATTGAAACAAAAATGAAAAAAAAACCAAAATTTAGAGCTATAGTAACAGCTCTTTATGTTGTTTCTATTCTCTTATGTACGATAGTTGCAAAGAAAAGGCATTCATTGTTGTAAAATCATCAAGGAAATTTGCAGACTTATGAAAAACCTTAAAAAATTGCAAGACACCACATAGGTATCTCACCAAGAAAATCCAAGGTATAATATTTTATGCCAGATTTAGACTTGATATTCAAATACCCAATAAATATGATAGGAATAAATCCTTAACCCAGTTGTCTACACATCGGAATCAAGATATTGAGACTCTATTTGAAACAGGAGGTTATGATTAATGCTTGCTGGGACAGAGTTCAACACATTTATGAGGAATTCTGGATGAATTGTGGCGCTGTGCAAGATGCGTGTTTTGCAAATTTTCCCTTTGTCATCATTTTGTTTTTTCAAAATAAGGTGGTATCATTTGGAATCTGTTCAAAATTATAGAGTTTGCACAATGTTTCACTTGCTTTCCTTGTCCTACATATTTTAAAAATACATGTATAGAAAAATTACTTGAACTTTGAAATAGATGTCATGCGATTAATCAATGTTAAAAGTGACGTGAAGTATGAAAATTAATGAACAGTTTGTTTGGAGAAAACTGTTTTTTTGCACCATATTGACAGTGATTGTAGAATGAAAGATAGATTGAAGACAGTATTCTGTGAAACGCTCGTAAAATGTAATAGCTGCATTTCTGCAGGTATTCTTAAATTATCACTTAGTATTAACATATTTCCGATTTTTCTATTCACGGGTATTACCGCGTAGGCCATTATATTTTGACGCATTTTAGTTATGGGTGACATTGTTTTTTTTTCAGTGTGATATAAAACTAGAGGAGAAATGTAGGTAACCGTAGAGCTGTGAAAAATTTTGAAATTGTAAGTAAACTGCATCAGCTATGACTGAAAAAATTCATATGCATAGAAAGTGAAAAAATTGTGTCATCCGGTTCAACTGGAGAAACGGAAACCCTGTGAATAGAAAAAAATTGCTTTTTGAAAGCTATATTAGGAAGGCGGATAATGCCGTCAACATTTGTTCTAAAGAATGAATATTAAAATGCTGTCAGTTACACATCAGTTTTGTGAAGGAAAGAAAGGTGGGAAGTGACCAGAATGTATTATTCATGATATGGAAGTGGTTATGTTGTGTCTAAGTGTGCGAGTTCTCTAGCAGATTAGCAGTGAAGCTGTGGCAGGAGATGCTGAGCAGTAAGCAGGCAGGTGATTTGTCAGTGGAGATACTTGAGATACAAGCAGGCAGGTGATTGGTTGATGGACAGCAAGGGAGGGAAAGATCTGTTGAGAGTTGAGGGATCCATTAATCAGTATTGTAGCATCAGTAATCACGACACCGGCACCTATTTATAGTGAACGTGCACGCATCTCTCCCATCTGAGTGGTGTTTTGCTGTGTGTATCAACCCTAGCAGAAATGCAAACATAGTGCCGTGGTTTGTACAAACACTGGGATAGAAATAGAAAATTAATACTAATTCAACAAGGACCAAAATATATTTGCTGCTAGAGCACCAGAAGGATTGTCTACAGTGAGATATAGGAATGAAGAGTGTGTGTAGGTATATGCATGAACTATTTACAGAGTACCCAGACGAGGTAGGTCTCCAACCTTATACTTTTTTGAGCTAACAGCTACAACAATATCCATAAGAGAGGATAAATTGGTTGTTACAAGTATCAACCCGTATGGATGGGAAGTCAAACCTCAGACACAGTGTAGTGTGTACAAACAGGTCTTCCTTCACCCTAGAAAAGAATTGGTATGACTTTAAAAAAGTGATAGTTAATGAATTTAGAATAAATTTATGAGTCATGTTCCAAAATTTGTTAGAAGTATTTGATTTATGAACATTTGACATGACTTAGAATTGTGGTTAGCTTTGTAACGAGCATCTATCACTCACCAACAGCCATTTATCATGAATACTATTACCATTGTCAGCAGTTGTTTTGTTTTTGTGAAACACACCTGTCTCACGCTTCCGTCAAAGTGTGAAAACGCTGCATAGGAACAAAAAGCAGTCATCAATTTTGGATGAAAAATGTGTCTAGCATGTAAAAAAAAGGTAGTTGAAAACACAAATATCCAAGAGAATATTGTTTTTTGGCGGGAAACTGTTATTGTGTAGAGAATAGGGGTCAACTTTTGAAGGTGAGTCATACAGAGTGATGACTTAGCCTTAGCCTTGAAATTCACAGCAGATCACAATGAAAACGAGGCAATTAGCATACGGTAATATTATACGTCTGTGCATGGCCGGTTAATTAAACGTGCTGGTGTGGAAATTAAAGATATGATAATAATTATCCATCTATGTCTGCTCCATCTGTGTCTCGTGCCAAGGGGAGAAATATAAAAGTATCAGGGGCTATCTAGGTCATTCTGGTCTGCACTTCCAGTGGGGAATCCCTTGGCTGTCTCCGATGATGACAGCTTTCAAAATTCCAAATGAAACTGAAAGGTCAGTTTATCAGATGGGGCGTGCCAAGACTTACTGTAACAGACCGTGGCACATAGACTGAGTCTTTTACTGAACTGATGAAAATAGCAGTGGTGAATTTGAAGTGACACATATTCTTTGAGTCTGTTGCATAGATGCATTACTCATATACTGTATGGAAATCTACCCTTGAAGCTTGAATTTAAATTACAATCAGTTCCATGTTCATTGATGCTGTCATTCACAATTTTCAGACAGGTGTAAAAAAATCACCTAGCGCTCTTCTGAATGAAAATCTTTGTGAAAGAAAGCAATGCCAATAATTCTTTTTTCATGAACATCACAAGAAATGTGAAGGTTTTTTGGATGCTGTTTTTCACAGGATTTTGCAAATGATGGCATCAAAAGGAAAACATTACCATTTCTTGATAATTGACAGATCAATGTCGTGTTAGCATTCAAACCTGCATTTCATGGTAGACAAAGAATAATTATCAGGCAGGGAAGGAAATTGACCTTTTCCTTGGCAGCAATCTGCATCTTATAGAGAAGTCTTAAGGGAATATTAATTATCACCACCATTTCAGATTTCTAAAAAGGTAATTTGGGAAAGCATGAGGTGTTGTGTGTACCCTTCATTAACACACAATAAAACAATTAATTCTATTTTGATTGCACTACTCATAGCGTAATTAGATTATTTGTCAAATTAGGTAATTTTACTCCCTTAATTAACTGAAAAAATATACCACAATGCCTCCTTTGGGTTATTTGTTCGGATTCTGTAATTAACTTGAAATATCATTTTATGCTTGAATTTTTTCCTGAGAAGCCCATAATTTGTATTACCACTGGAAAGATGATGATATTTTTGGGATGAAAGATGCATGCCATGTGCAGTTCTTTTGATGACGGAGCAAGGCACTGAATAAGACAAAAACTACCAAAGATGTGTAGCTTTCAGTGAAAGCTGCAAGCCATTGTTTCAAAGCAAAATAGACAAGCTGAAGGATCACAAATTTATACATTGTAATTTATAGAAGATTTCAAAGATTTTGGATAAATGGAATCGTCACAAATTTCTAAAGTGAATATCAAATTTGGAGAGAAAGACATTTTCTGCATTTTGTGCATGTGAAAAGACTATTTTGATGTAAAAAACAGTATTTGTTGCCAGAAGATACCATAAATTCACTTAAATCAGTGTTCTGATCAATTAGGCAAAGAACTTAAGATGCAAAATTGTTTTGTAACGCCTTTGAAAATGTGATTTATTCTTGGCAAGCCAAGTGTAAACAGATGAGATTCACGTGTCTGTGTAGAAGATATATAGTTTAAGTAGAAGATGAGTAATTCACAATGCCTGATTGTGTCACCCACAGCGTTTCCCCTAATGATGGATAAAATAATGAAGTAAAGCACCCGCAGCCAATGTTGCGGCAAAATACAGAATTGCTCTTTACATGCTCCCCCTTCAATAAATGGGACATGTGTCAATGCTCTCCTCAGACTGTCTGTCTGGTCTAAGCCACGTGTGAAGATGTGTGATTTCAGTTATGTCTGGGAATGACGTACAGCCTGCCTTGGGCTATCGCTGGGACGGCGAAGCATCGCACAAGTCTGATCGCGTACTGATTCGACATGTTTCTCAAGAGGATTTTCAAGTCACTGAGCAAAGACAATAGAAAGGCTACATGGCCTGTGTGTATTCGCATCTTAGTCATTCTTTGCTGATCAAAATTTGTCAATTCACACATAATATTTTTACAAACAGGTATAGTGAAAAAAGACACATGAAAGATTTACTTTCATCTACTGGCTTTTAACATTGTTTTCTCAATGTTGTATTTAAGCTGATTTCAGAAATGATATTCTAAATTGCCTTTGTCAAATGTGTAAAGAGTTAAGCAAAATATTGAATTCTGTGCAGGCGACTGGTTCTGCAAAGAAAGCAGAATTCTGCACCATGGCATGAAAAGCCATGATAACTATTTGTGATGTCTATCATTGTATAGAAAATGTTGATAATATCATAACATTATTAAGCAATACAGTACACTCACCAATGGTGTACCATGACATTTTGACCAGTTCACGACATACATGTATATGCACAAGCGGTAGCAATTGCATATTTTAAGTGAACTGGTCAAAATCAAGTGGTATACTGTCGCTGGGTGTGATTTTATTGCTATTATATCATAACAGTATATTGAAATTCTGGCATGGAATGTCAAAAAAAAGTATTTTTGTTCTAGGCGAGAGCTCGTGCATTTTCCAGCCGTGGTATATCGCAGTTGGTTCTTTCATGTCTCGACCAATCAGATCACTGTATTTGGGCCATCAAAATACTGGTATAATGGAATATATTATGTTGTAAGAAATATCAGGATAAATCAAAACTCTTAAGCATTTATCAATGAAATTAAGAAGCGCCAAAATTCATGATAAAAGATATTCATTGGTGTTTTGATATCAGTTTGAAAATGAAACTTAATAGTTTCCTCAACCACACCTTGGTTTGATGATAGCTCCCCTTGGTGGTAGGTATCAATCTTTCAAGTCCATCTACCCTTTACTGAACATTCCATGGATATTAAGTAAAGATTGAGCACAGCTTCCAGCACGGTTTTTCCCCCATATTGCTGGATTTTCGGTTTACCATTGAACTGCATCCAATTATGAAGAGAAGGCGATCTGATTACTTTGGCCGCAATGTTCCTTCTTTCTAAGGCTTGTATTTTCAGCCAGCAACATTACTCTTTTGATGTCCAAAAAAGTTGAAGGATCTATCATAAAGAGCATTATAAAATGCTGATGTTGGCATTTCATCTGGCAGATTGCTGTCATTCCTCTCTGCTGATGAGTGAAATAGCTAGGACATGGCGTAACACTGCAACATATATCTATGCAGTGTCACGTTCTTCCAGTCAAATTGATACAGCAGAGACCACATGTATACCGTTCCATTACTTGTATTAACTCTATAAAACGTCAGCGTTTGCTCCATGTGAAATCACCAGGAACCACGGAATGGATGTTCACAATTTCTCCATCTATCTTAAAAAAAACTTGCCTCCATCAGTTGATCAATCTGTCAATCAATCGATCTATCAATGACGCAGGCTGTCCATGACTCAATTGATTTCCACAGTCAGGTCACCAATCTGTTAGACACACTGTTAAAGGATGTGGCTACCTGCTGGTCAGATCATGAATAATTTACATATCATTGCTGATAGCAAATGTACTTGTTGAAGTAATCTAGGCATTGTGTAAACACATAGTCTATACCCACATTCTGCTATGGAATACATGCAAAACCTTGAATGTATAAAGCATTCAAAGTCTTCGTCTGCAATACTGTTTACGTTACTACTTTTTACACTCAGACCATTTCCCTGGAGAAATTTGCAATGACTCACATATGAAACTAAGTACTCACTGTGAAATTTAATCAGACAGTAAAATAATTCTGAGGATCAAGGTGTTTTGACCAAAAAACCAACAACCCAACCTGCAGTGTGCAAACAGGCAGGGTGGTGGTATGTGGTAGTTTATCATGATACGGAAATGCCAATCTTGAGGCTCTGACGATTATCAGGATTATATCAGGTAGGAAATACTTAAGGGCATCATAATATCACTTGAGAATAAATGGCAAATGATATAGTATTTATAAAGCAATCTACATTCACTTCTGAAAAGAACCTGGGATTTTGAAATAGGCTTTGGAAACCCCTTTTGCCTGAACAGTCTTGAAGGCGTCTGTGATAGCATTGCTGTTAGCATCTGTCAAGGTGTGTTGCTGCGTCGTGCCACTGGGAATACAATTTCCATGGAGGGTTTGAATTATGTAATGGAGTCGTGATCCTCAGCCATGTGTGACCTTTCAGTTTCTGATATGCCATCTTCAACAACATCTTGAATGTGTCAATCTACCTTGCACAGATAGCCTTTTACATCACTTTTAATGTCATTATTTTGTGCATCATTTTTCTCAAAGAATCATATTTTGTGTGACATCAGTTTCATATCATAATAACGGCAACATTTTTACCTCAAAGAATGATATTGTTTGGACAACAGTGACAGACAGCTAACCCCCTTGGAGAATTTTATGAGAGAGAAGTCTTCAACTCATGGTGGTTGCATTACACACATACTAATAATGTGTGATGCTCAGTAACAAAACACTGTGTGAACTGTTATGCTGAAAACCAGGATGATAAAATGTTACACTTCCTCACAAATGTTAATACTGCATTATTAAACGGCCAAATGATAAAAGTAGATAAGGCTTCCTTCAACTTGTTTCCATAGAAACTGATATTTACATTGCTGTGGCATGTGTAGCAGCTGTCACTTGTGACTCATGTTTCTATTTTTGAAAAGCGACCGAAATTTATCTTCGTCTTAATTTTTCTTTGGAGAAGATCTGGTGTTGTTTCTCCATTGCACATAATATCCCTTGCAACCACCCCATAGCCATGCATCAGTAGGTCCAACCGTAATACGAAAACATTTAAGGAGGTTAGAACAACATGATGAAACACGTTAGAATTATTGTTTGTGAAAGTGTGTGTTTGTCAAGAAAGTAGCACATACTAGATGATACAAAAACATGCCTTGTAATTAAATTATGAGGTATGTTCTCAGTAATAACCTCATATCTTACAGTTTAAAACCCTGGTTTTCAAGACAGCTTGTTTGTGAAGAAATAGGTTCAGAGGCATGAATGCTATAATACTTGTTTTTCATGCCCCTCGTTTGTGGCCCAAAAGAGGGTGCAAAGTTGTCTTTAATTATTTTGGTAAAATTCTGTAGTTAGCTTGCAAAAGATGCTATGTAAACAAATTTAGTCAAGAAACGCAAGTGAAACATTGAAATATCATGATTGGTTCATGGTGCCACAAGAATCTCCAGCTGAGGATTAGCAAAGTTGGCATGAGTCATGACCTGCCATGACCTTTGCACTTCCTTGATGTGTCTTGAGTCATTAATCTTTATGGTGTGTGACTGATGATCTGACTCTGATAAATGGCATGCATTTTAACATCCTGAACATTCATAAAACTCTCTGTCGATGTTTGCATGTGTTAAAGATACATTCTGTTGGCCTGCTATGTGATTTTTAGCTTACTGAAAAATTAAATACAAACAGTTTATTGGTCAGTTAAACAATGTTACTTCATTGACATCTTGGAAAAGATGGAAATATATGTAAGGAAGGGTTACATTATTTAATGTATGAGAATATCTCGACTTAATTGTTGTGTGTATGTAAAAGATATGTGAATGGCCTCAGAATGATTAGTATTATACCATTTGTACATAAATACAAATGAAAGGTCCTTTATTCTTCACACAGTTGCCTTGTGAAACTACATGGATCATATTTTCCGTACCGTTTCCCATATCACTGTTACTGTCTTTTGTTATACAGAGCATCAAACAATGATACATAATGCTTGCTGAAGCATATATAGAATAGTGCAACATTTGTAAGCTGTACCATATGGTTTGTCCACATGCAATGTGTATCATTGTGTTGTTAGAATTAATTTAGGTTGGACGGTAAGGTCATTTTTGTCAATTTCAACATTGGACAGTATTCATTAAAAGCTTCAGTGACAGGCAGCCATATTTGGTATTTCAACATGCAGATATTAGTAACTGTAGATGATACACTGACAGAAAAGTGTTTCCTAGAACCAAAATATGATGAAAAAACTAGAACCTCTTGTCAATGTTGTGATGATAACTGACAATATCCATTTTTGCCACAAAAGACAAAACAAATTTAATCTGAAAAGGGTCATGAGTATATGTTATCTAGAAGACAGGAAAGACATAAACAATCCTGTTTTTGCCCATAGGGCTTTTTGATGTAACCTTTTACAAGTAGACTTTGGTTCATTCCAATTGTTAGTCCCCACGGACACCGTCCGGGGGGGACTTATAGGTTTGGTCATGTCCGTCCGTGCGTGCGTGCATGCGTCCGTCCGTTCACGCAGATATCTCAGATACGCCTGGAGCGATTTCATTCAAACTTGGTACATAGATTACTTCATATGTCATACATATGCACGTCGATTTGTTTTTTGATACGATCCAATATGGCCGCCAGGCGGCCATTTTATTACGATTTTTTCATGTACAGAGCCATTACTCAGGCATATCTAAACCGATTTCATTCAAATTTGGTACAAGGACATTGACCTATGTCATACATATGCACGTTGATTTGTTTTGTGATACGATCCAATATGGCCGCCAGGCGGCCATTTTATTACGATTTT